>CM042397.1:25018564-25035032 GCA_023634145.1 Thymallus thymallus
GTCTCTATGGGGGTGCCACAGGGTTCAATTCTTGGGCCAACCCTATTCTCTGTATACATCAATGATGTTGCTATCGCTGCTGGTGACTCTCTGATCCATCTCTACGCAGACGACACCATTCTGTATACATCTGGCCCCTCTTTGGACACTGTGTTAACTAACCTTCAAACAAGCTTCAATGCCATACAACACTCCTTCCGTGGCCTCCAACTGCTCTTAAATGCTAGTAAGACTAAATGCATGCTCTTCAATAGAACGTTGCCCGCACCCACCCACCGGACTATCATCACTACTCTCGACGGGTCTGACTTAGAATATGTGGACAACTACAAATACCTAGGCGTCTGGTTAGACTGTAAACTCAACTTCCAGACTCACATTAACCATCTCCAATCCAAAATTAAATCTAGAATCGGCTTCCTATTTCGCAACAAAGCCTCCTTCATTCATGCTGCCAAACATGCCCTTGTAAAACTTACCATCCTACCGATCCTTGACTTCGGCGATGTCATTTACAAAATAGCCTCCAACCCTCTACTCAGCAAATTGGATGTAGTCTATCACAGTGCCATCCGTTTTATTACCAAAGCCCCATATACTACCCACCACTGCGACCTGTATTCTCTCGTTGGCTGGCCCTCACTACATATTCGTCGCCAAACCCACTGGCTCCAGGTCATCTATAAGTCTTTATTAGGTAAATCCCTGCCTTATCTCAGCTCGCTGGTCACCATAGCAACACCTACCCGTAGCATGCGCTCCAGCAGGTATATCTCACTGGCCACCCCCAAAGCCAACACATAATTTGGCCGCCATTACTTCTAGTTCTCTGCTGCCAAAAATCCTTGAAGCTAGAGGTTCCTTGAAGCTTGATCACTGCACCGTTTGTTTATTTCCCATGTGTAACTCTGTGTTGTTTTTTGTCGAACTGCCTTGCTTTGTCTTGGCCAAGTCGCAGTTGCAAATGAGAACTTGTTCTCAACTAACCTACCTGGTTAAATAAAGGTGAAATAAAAAAATAAATAAAAAGTATGCCTGCATGGTGTCAGATTGGGGTCGCTACGCTAGTCCGCCTGCATGGTGTCAGATTGGGGTCACTACGCTAGTCTGGCTGCATGGTGTCAGATTGGGGTCACTACGTTAGTCTGCCTGCATGGTGTCAGATTGGGGTCACTACGCTAGTCTGCCTGCATGGTGTCCGATTAGGGTCACTACGCTAGTCTGCCTGCATGGTGTCAGATTGGGGTCACTACGGTAGTCTGCCTGCATGGTGTCAGATTGGGGTCACTACGCTAGTCTGTCTGCATGGTGTCAGATTGGGGTCACTACACTAGTCTGCCTGCATGGTGTCAGATTGGGGTCACTACGCTAGTCTGCCTGCATGGTGTCAGATTGGGGTCACTACGCTAGTCTGCCTGCATGGTGTCAGATTAGGGTCACTGCGCTAGTCTGCCTGCATGGTGTCAGATTGGGGTCACTATGGTAGTCTGCCTGCATGGTGTCAGATTGGGGTCACTACTCTAGTCTGCCTGCATGGTGTCAGATTGGGGTCACTACGCTAGTCTGCCTGCATGGTGTCAGATTGGGGTCACTACGCTAGTCTGCCTGCATGGTGTCCCTTAATGTAAACTTTTTCACGTCTCAAAGCCAATCTAAGAAAACTGACTTCATGATTGATTTATGACGGCAGATGAAAGGACCAACTCAGATTAAAGTCGCTCTGTGGTCTTTTATCCATATTCATACACAGTTAGTTTATGTTTGATGGTAGAACCTCTTCTCTTGTTATTTGAAGCTTTTAGATCCTCTGTATGAATGAATATTTATATCTGTATGATGAATATTTATGAGGTATGATATAGCATGTAAGTAGAAGATATAGATATACATCAGCTAGATAGATCACTTGTGGAGGGGCTCTACTGGACACATTCACCAATCATCCTGACTGCAAACACACACACAGTGTACAAAATATTAGGAACACTTTCCATGACGTAGCCTGACCAGGTGAAAGCTATGATCCCTTATTGATGTCACCTGTCAAATCCACTTCAATCAGTGTAGATGAAGGGGAGGAGACAGGTTAATACTGTACTACAGTATTGTTTCTTCAAACATTGTTTGTATTCATGAATCCCTTCCTGTCCTTACTTAACTAATGGTTATGGGCGTTCATTTCAGAAGGAGATGGTTCACTAAGACAGGATGTATAGTTGGCGCTTGTTCCTCACCAGGACTCTGTATGGTTGTGCCAGGGCCTGGTGCCAGTGCTGGTCAGGGTAAGAAAGGGTAGGACAAGTTACACTCTGACACCATTTTATAGACAGGAGCAAAGCCACCTGCCTTAATAGATAAGAGCAAAGCCCCCTGCCTTAATAAACAGCAGCAAAGCCACCTGCCTTAATAAACAGCAGCAAAGCCACCTGCCTTAATAGACAGGAGGAAAGCCACCAGCCTTAATAGACAGGAGCAAAGCCACCTACCTTAATAGACAGGAGGAAAGCCACCTGCCTTAATAGTCAGGAGGAAAGCAACCTGCCTTAATAGACAGGAGCAAAGCCACCTGCCTTAATAGACAGGAGTAAAGCCACCTGCCTTAATAGACAGGAGCAAAGCCACCTGCCTTAATAGACAGGAGTAAAGCCACCTGCCTTAATAGACAGGAGCAAAGCCACCTGCCTTAATAGACAGGAGTAAAGCCACCTGCCTTAATAGTCAGGAGGAAAGCAACCTGCCTTAATAGACAGGAGCAAAGCCACCTGCCTTAATAGACAGGAGTAAAGCCACCTGCCTTAATAGACAGGAGCAAAGCCACCTGCCTTAATAGACAGGAGTAAAGCCACCTGCCTTAATAGACAGGAGCAAAGCCACCTGCCTTAATAGACAGGAGTAAAGCCACCTGCCTTAATAGTCAGGAGGAAAGCAACCTGCCTTAATAGCACTTCAGGCCCTTCCACTGAGAGGCAGATAAATAAAAGAGGAGCAGCAGGCGACAGCAGCAAGAGGGAGAGAAAAAGAGAGGGAGGGAGGGAGGGAGGGAGAGAAAGAGGGAAGGAGGGAGGGAGGGCTATCGGGCACAAGAGGCACATTGGGAGAGAGTGTAGAAGCATTAGGGACCTTTAAAGAAAGACCGAGGGAGGAGGTTGAGGGAGAGAAGAGAGTGATGAGTTTATGAGTCATATTATTGACCAGTAGCCATGCTGTGCTGATTGTGGTAATCCGTTTTACTCTGGACTGCATGGGGAGAACAGGGGCCCTGCTGCTGGTGCTGTGTTCCCTGTGATTGTGTGATTCTTCATTGAGTTATATTTAACAGCTGGCCGCTGTGCATTCAGGGGTTGTGGGACTACTGCTCATTTGAGGTGTGTGTGTGTGTGTGTGTGAGTGCGTGTGAGTGCGTGTGTGTGCGTGTGTGTGTGTGTGTGTGTGTGTGTGTGTGTGTGTACTAGCTCATCATGAGGGAGAAGTTTGGGTGAGCTCTTGGCCATGACATACAGTACCAGTCAAATGTTTGGACACACCTACCTGGTTGAGAGAATGCCAAGAGTGTGCAAAGCTGTCATCAAGACAAAGGGTGACTATTTTGAAGAATCTCAAATATAAAAGATTTGATATGTTTAACACTTTTTTGGTTTCTACATGATTCCATATGTGTAATTTCATAGTTTTGATGTCTTCACTTTTATTCTACAATGTAGAACATAGTAAAAATAAAGAAAAACCCTTGAATGAGTAGGTGTGTCAATTTTTTACTGGTACTGTACGTATGCAGATCAGAGTGGAGTGGAGCTGGAATGTTTGTAACCCAGCAGAGAAAGACAGATGTTTCCTGCCTGGCTGTGGGCATCGCTGGGCAGGCAGCGGCTATAAACGGAATCACCTAGCAGGCTACATCACATTGCAGAGAGACAGACTCACTGCTCACTTTCCCTTAAATAGAATACTACTGTACTCTCTTTCATCTTCACCATGGAGACTGTCTATTCTCTCTTTCATCTGTTCTTTATCTCCCTCTCTGTCTTGCTCTCTCTCTTTTTCATCTTCCTCTCTCAGACCCCTTTTCATTCTCTATTGCCCTCTTCTCTCAGACCCAATCTTTCTCTTCCTCCCTCTCTCTCTCTGCTTATGAAAGTTGTAATAGACTTCCCGTCACGCTCGTAAAGTGGGGAGCTGTAGATTTATAATCTCATTTATCCCGGCTTTACAGCGCTCAGCTGTGCTCCGCTCCAGGGTCAGCCTAATGAAACACTGGAGGAAGTCAATCCTGCAGGCTTGCCCAGCCGCTAACACCTAATTGCTTAATCCCCACTGTAGTTATTTCATCGGGGCTCGACTGGTAATGAGGGCTTACCGTGAGCTGATGGGTGAGGCGATGGATAACTGAGATATAGTAGAGGTTTGAGGAGGTAGAGACGCCAGTGGCAGGGAGGTGGTACTGCAGGAGACTGGGTCATTCTGATAGAGACACTGTGACATCACCAACAGGTCTGTTAAACTCTCAATTGATCACTCTTTATGGTTATTGGTCAGTCCGTGATCAGAGATTGATCATTGGTTACTTATTTGGCCATTGATTACCTATCTCCCCATTGGTCATTCACCTGACCATTGATCACTTGTCTGAGCATTGATCACTCATCTGTTTATCCACTCAGCTCCTAGCATTCCATCTCAATCTAAACTCAGCTAACTGTTTCTCTTTAGGACAATGTTTAGAGGTTAGAAAGTAACACAATCACCCATAGTTCATTGACGGATGAGCTCAGTGATGGCCACAAAGCAGCCTTCTCTCCTCATCTCACCTCTCTTCATCTCTCCTCTCCTCTTCCCCACCTCCAGCAGTCATTGTACTGAATGTGTCACTCACTCTTCTGACTCTGCAGAGATAGAAACGGAGACAGAGATCGAGACAGAGACAAGCCACAGGCTCAGCAGCTAATGGAAATTGCTTCCCTCTCACTGAAATTAGACCCTTTTCCTATTTTCTCTGTCAGCTTTTCTGTAACCGCATCGCCCTCTCTATCTCCTTCACTCTCTGTCTAAGTATCTCGCTCTATGTCAGTCTAGCATGGCAGGGTGGCTGGTGGGGAGAGAATGGTGTGCTGTGGTGGTGTGGCGGACCCGGGTTCAAGACCCGGGTATTGGTTTCCTTTCAAATACTTAATAGTATTTGATTGAGCCTCTCTGGAGTGCCAGATGGGTGGGATTTGCACTTTTGGGCCTTCTCCATTGGTTCCATTATGCCAGACGAGCTTAACCAAGCACCGTTTAAGCATTCAAAAGAAAACAAATACTATTTGAACCAAGGTCTGGTAGAGACGCCCGGGGAGAGAGGAGAGATCCAAGTGATGATTCATGTGGAGGGGGCAGGTCAGACGTCTTAAGAGCGATGTAATTTTCATTTTAGTGACTAAGCCCCATTTGATTTGTAATCCCCCATCCCCCGTTGTTTTTATTACCGCTGTCATCGCCTTAATGGGCTTTCGCATTGCAGCGTTGACTGTGACATCCCCAAATCTGCCGCTTTACATATTCTATTTCATCTGCATCTCCTGATGGAACCATTTCTGGGGCAGCAGCACCTCTCTCCTCTCCTCTCTTCAAACACCCGTCTGGATCTGTCTGTAACTGTGTCGACTGTGGGAGAATAGGATTATAGTCAGGACTCGCTTTGCTGCCTCTATAAACCTTGTTGAATGTTTAGCAGATACAGAGCTCGTTTATCATAAAGTTAATATGCATATCGTGCTACATACACTGTTCTCCATTCAACTGTCTGTCTGTCTGTCTGTCTGTCTGTCTGTCTGTCTGTCTGTCTGTCTGTCTGTCTGTCTGTCTGTCTGTCTGTCTGTCTGTCTGTCTGTCTGTCTGTCTGTCTGTCTGTCTGTCTGTTTGTCTGTCTGATACTATTCAAGCTTGGCATTTGAAGCTTATACCTTTTCCTTTGATGCTCAGGAGATTGCTGTTGAAATGCTAATGAGAGGCTGGGAGCCTGCATGCATGATGTGAGTGTGTACAGTGTGTACATATGCTAGATGAACCATTTAAAATGTGCCTGTTATCTTCCCGGGAGGGGAAATGTAATAACAATAATATTTACATAAATAACTGGGTGTTGTTTAACAGAACTCACTCTGATCAGACTCCTACTCTACACTACTGCGGCTTATGGGGGCTGATGTTTACATGGATATACAGTGGGGATTTTGCAGGTTTTCCCACTTACAAAGCATGTAGAAGTCTGTAATTTTTATCATAGGTACTCTTCAACTGTGAATGACGGAATCAAAAACAAAAATCCAGAAAATCACATTGTATGATTTTTAAGTTATTAATTTGCATTTTATTGCATGACATAAGTATTTGATACATCAGAAAAGCAGAACTTAATATTTGGTACAGAAACCTTTGTTTGCAATTACAGAGATCATACGTTTCCTGTAGTTCTTGACCAGGTTTGCACACACTGCAGCAGGGATTTTGGCCCACTCCTGTCGCTGGGCAATACGGACTTTCAGATCCCTCCAAAGATTTTCTATTGGGTTCAGGTCTGGAGACTGGCTAGGCCACTCCAGGACCTTGAGATGCTTCTTACGGAGCCACTCCTTAGTTGCCCTGGCTGTGTGTTTCGGGTCGTTGTCATGCTGGAAGACCCAGCCACGACCCATCTTCAATGCTCTTACTGAGGGAAGGAGGTTGTTGGCCAAGATCTCGCGATACATGGCCCCATCCATCCTCCCCTCAATACGGTGCAGTCGTCCTGTCCCCTTTGCAGAAAAACATCCCCAAAGAATGATGTTTCCACCTCCATGATTCACGGTTGGGATGGTGTTCTTGGGGTTGTACTCATCCTTCTTCTTCCTCCAAACACGGCAAGTGGAGTTTAGACCAAAAAGCACTATTTTTGTCTCATCAGACCACATGACCTTCTCCCATTCCTCCTCTGGATCATCCATATGGTCATTGGCAAACTTCAGACGGGCCTGGACATGCGCAGGGGGACCTTGCGTGCGCTGCAGGATTAATTACATAAAAATTAATTACTTAAAAATCATACAATGTGATTTTCTGGATTTTTGTTTTAGATTCCATCTCTCACAGTTGAAGTGTACTTATGATAAAAATGGCAGACCTCTACATGCTTTGTAAGAAGGAAAACCTGCAGAATCGGCAGTGTATCAAATACTTGTTCTCCCCACTGTATATCTGCAGCTCCGGTGTGTGTGCATGTATATCTATCTTAGGCTCCGAAGATGCAAGACAAATTAGTGCAGCTGCCCCTCTGCCCCCAGTTTCCTCAGTTTCCTCATTCTCCCCTCTGCTCCCATGCAGCCACCCGCTCCTTCTGCCATTACAGGGAGATGAAGGAAATTACTTCCAGAAGTAATTCGTGGGTGGTAATGAAATTGGGTCTGATTTTAATAAGCTCCCCATTTAAAAGTCAGTGTTATGAAACATTAATGAACAGGAGATGTCTCTCTCTGCACCAACCTTCTCATCACAGGTGAATTGCCTGGAGAACCCAGTCACCGTATGTGTGAAGATAAGAAGATATGAGGGCAATGGTGGAGCATGTTTTGGTCATGTGTAGCTGCACCAGATGTTTTGCATAGTCATTTCATTATCATTAGGCTGATTATATACAGCTGGAGTATAGTAGACTGCATCCTGTGCTGAGTGTAATATTGCTGCACCAAATGTTTTGCATATTTCTGTCATGCTTGTTAGTATTGGCCTACTTTACATACATTTTTAGTGAGGGGAAACATTGTTTTGTAGTGTTAATGACTAGTGACGGGGAAAAATCGGGATATTTCTTCCGACAATATATTGTAGCATGCCGGTGACTGGCTGTACCTGCACCAAAACTCCAGTATTTCTCTGTCTTCTTTTTAAATAGGGAGCCAATGACTGATCAAAACTCCTTTTCTCACAGCTCTCTCATTCCTCTGCAGCAGACATATGGTGAGCAATATGTTTGGAACATCGAAACACAATAAAATCAAAGTATCGAATTGCAACACATATAGAATCACAATACATCTTGTATCGGCACCTAAGTATCGTGATAATATCGTATCCGAAGGTAATTTCACCCACACCGCTCGGGCCTGTGAATGAGCGTCTGCGTAGCCAAGCGCTAAAATAGATCTTAGTCATATACACTATATATACAAAAGTATGTGGACACCCCTTTAAAAATAGTGGATTCGGCTATTTCAGCCACATCCGTTGCTGACAGGTGTATAAAATCGAGCACACAGCCATGCAATCTCCATATTCAAACATTGGCAGTGGAATGGCCTTACTGAAGAGCTCAGTGACTTTCAACGTGGCACCGTCAAAGGATGCGACCTTTCCAACAAGTCTGTTCGTCAAATTTCTGCCCTGCTAGTGCTTCCCGGTCAACTGTAAGTAAACGTCTAGGAGCAACAACGGCTCAATTGCGAAGTGGTAGGCCACACAAGCTCCGCCGACTAATGAAGGCTGTAAAAATCGTCTCACTACCGAGTTCCAAACTGCCTCTGAAAGCAACGTCAGCACAATAACTCTTCGTCGGGAGCTTCATGAAATTGGTTTCCATGGCCAAGCAGCCGCACAGAAACCTAAGATCACCATGCGCAATGCCAAGCACTGGCTGGAGTGGTGTAAATCTTGTCGCCATTGGAGCAGTGGAAACGCATTCTCTGGAGTGATGAATCACACATCACCATCTGGCAGTCCGACGGACCAATCTGTGTTTGGCGAATGCCAGGAGAACGCTACTTGCCCCAATGCATAGTGCAAACTGTAAAGTTTGGTGGAGGAGGAATGATGGTCTGGGGCTGTTTTTGATGGTTTGGGCTAGGTCCATAGTTCCAGTGAAGGGAAATGTTAACATTACAGCATACAATGACATTCTAGACTATTTGGTGCTTCCAACTTTGTGGCAACAGTTTGGGAAGGCTCTTTCCTGTTTCAACATGACAATACCCCCGTGCACAAAGCGAGCTCCAAACAGAAATGGTTTGTCGAGATCGGTGTGGAAGAACTTGACTGGCCCGCACAGAGCCCTGACCTCAACGCCATCGAACACCTTTGGGATGAATTGGAACGCCGACTGTGAGCCAGGCCTAATCGCCCAACACATGTGCCCGACCTCACTAATGCTCTTGTGGCTGAATGGAAGCAAGTCCCCGCAGCAATGTTCCAACATCTAGTGGAAAGCCTTCCCAGAAGAATGGAGGCTGATATAGTAGCAAAGGAAGGACCAACTCCATATTAATGCCCAGGATTTTAGAATGAGAGGTTTGGCTAACAGGTGTCCACATACTTTTGGTCATGTAGTGTAAGTAGTGTGCTTTTCTTTCATGCTCTTGACTGTTATCACACTAAACAGGCATCTGGTTTGAAAATAAAACAGGATCATGTATGAGGAAGAGAGAAAGATTCATGTTGGAGTCTGAGATTGAACCAGTCAATGTGTATGAGATTGAGGAGTCAGTGAAGACTTGCACCAGAACCCTCTCTTCTCCTCTCTGTGTCTCAGACTGATCAGACACACACACTCCACCCTAAATGAGAATTGATGAGACTGAGGCAGCTGACAGAGAGAAGGGAAGGGAAGGGAGTGAGGGAGGGAGGGAGCGAGGGAGAAGGAGAGCGAGGGAGAGAGAGATGGAAAGTGCGAGGTGGAGAGAGCGAGAGAGAGCGAGATTAGCCTCAGACTAGAGAATAGAGAATTTGAGCTGCTGGAAACTCTGAGCATCGTGATGATGTACAGGTGGAATAATAAAGGGCACAGACTGACAGGAATATTGCTCACAGTAACCAGCTAGACAGGCCACTGATGCATCAAAATATAACTGCCTAGTTCAATAACATGGACACCTAAAACACCTTGAAAAATGAATGTGTAACAATACTTATCAGAAGTCATGTTGCTTGATGGGTTTTGCCATCATGTTTCTGTCGTCATTTAGAGTTACTGTATCTTGTTTAATGTTTACCACGTGCATCAGTGGTGAGCTTTGGCAGCATGCATTAAAATTCAATCAAATTGAGAGGAGAGAGAGAGAGAGAGAGAGAGAGAGAGAGAGAGAGAGAGAGAGAGAGAGAGAGAGAGAGAGAGAGAGAGAGAGAGAGAGAGAGAGAGAGAGAGAGAGAGAGAGAGAG
The DNA here is from genome assembly GCA_023634145.1 of Thymallus thymallus. Taxonomy (NCBI): domain Eukaryota; kingdom Metazoa; phylum Chordata; class Actinopteri; order Salmoniformes; family Salmonidae; genus Thymallus; species Thymallus thymallus. The sequence continues at coordinate 25,028,723 of CM042397.1, forward strand.
AGAGAGAGAGAGAGAGAGAGAGAGAGACATTGGCTCCCAGGGTGCTGCTACTTTATACTCCCAACACATAGTCCTCCTGTCTGTCCCCCAAGACATTGTGTCTTTAATTGCATTGCTCTTCTCTCTCTCATTACAATTGACTTTGTATTCTGTGTGGGGGTTTGTGTCCATATGCGTCTGTGTAGTATTAAAGCCATGTTTGCATGTGTGTACATGGCATGTGTACATGTCTCTTACAGGCGTGTGTACATGTCTCTTACAGCCGTGTGTACATGTCTCTTACAGGCGTGTGTACATGTCTCTTACAGGCGTGTGTACATGTCTCTTACAGGCGTGTGTACATGTCTCTTACAGGCGTGTGTACATGGCTCTTACAGGCGTGTGTACATGTCTCTTACAGGTGTGTGTACATGTCTCTTACAGGCATGTGTACATGTCTCTTACAGGCGTGTGTACATGTCTCTTACAGGCGTGTGTACATGTCTCTTACAGGCGTGTGTACATGTCTCTTACAGGCGTGTGTACATGTCTCTTACAGCCGTGTGTACATGGCTCTTACAGGCGTGTGTACATGTCTCTTACAGGCGTGTGTACATGTCTCTTACAGGCGTGTGTACATGTCTCTTACAGGCGTGTGTACATGTCTCAGCCGTGTGTACATGTCTCTTACAGGCGTGTGTACATGTCTCTTACAGGCGTGTGTACATGTCTCTTACAGGCGTGTGTACATGTCTCTTACAGGCGTGTGTACATGTCTCTTACAGGCGTGTGTACATGTTCTTACAGGCGTGTGTACATGTCTCTTACAGGCGTGTGTACATGTCTCTTACAGGCGTGTGTACATGTCTCTTACAGGCGTGTGTGTACATGTCTCTTACAGGCGTGTGTACATGCCTCTTACAGGCGTGTGTGTACATCCTCTTACAGGCGTGTGTACATGTCTCTTACAGGCGTGTGTACATGTCTCTTACAGGCGTGTGTACATGTCTCTTACAGGCGTGTGTACATGTCTCTTACAGGCGTGTGTACATGTTCTTACAGGCGTGTGTACATGTCTCTTACAGGCGTGTGTACATGTCTCTTACAGGCGTGTGTACATGTCTCTTACAGGCGTGTGTGTACATGTCTCTTACAGGCGTGTGTACATGCCTCTTACAGGCGGTGTGTGTACATTCTCTTACAGGCGTGTGTACATGTCTCTTACAGGCGTGTGTACATATCTCTTACAGGCGTGTGTACATGTCTCTTACAGGCGTGTGTGTACATGTCTCTTACAGGCGTGTGTACATGCCTCTTACAGGCGTGTGTGTACATGTCTCTTACAGGCGTGTGTGTACATGTCTCTTACAGGCTTGTGTTTCTGTATGTTAATGCCTGTGTGTGTATTTCTGTACAGTATGTTAATGTCTGTGTGTGTGTTTCTGTATGTTAATGTCTGTGTGTGTGTTTCTGTATGTTAATGTCTGTGTGTGTGTTTCTGTATGTTAATGTCTGTGTGTGTGTTTCTGTATGTTAATGTCTGTGTGTGTGTTTCTGTATGTTAATGTCTGTGTGTGTGTTTCTGTATGTTAATGTCTGTGTGTGGTGTTTCTGTATGTTAATGTCTGTGTGTGTGTTTCTGTATGTTAATGTCTGTGTGTGTGTTTCTGTATGTTAATGTCTGTGTGTGTGCACTACTCCTCCTAATTAGATTATTAATAGAGACATCCATCCTCTCAGCCCCTCCCATGGTGCTCTGGTAAAGAGCAGCGCTATCCTCTCACACAGCCCTTTCATCCCTCCTTTCCTTTCTCTAAGCCCCGCTCTCTGTTTCTCTCTTATTTTGTTCTCTCTCTACATCCTCTCCTGTCTTTCTCTTTCTCCTTCCTCCCTTTCTTTACGGCACCTCTCTCTCCCTACCCCTCCCTCTCTCCCCGACTCGCCCTCTCTCTCCCCCTCTCTCTTCCCATCTCTCTCTCACCCTCTGTCTTCCCATGTCTCTCTCCCCCTCTCTCCCCCTCTCTCTCTCCCCCTCTCTCCCCCTCTCTCTTCCCATCTCTATCTCCCCCTCTCTCTCTCTCCTCTCTCTCTCCTCTCTATCCTACTTCCCCCTCTCTCTTCCCATCTCTCTCACCCCCTCTCTCTCCCCTCTCTCTATCCCCCTCTCTCCCCCTCTCTCTTCCATCTCTATCTCCCCTCTCTCCCCTCTCTCTATCCCCTCTCTCCCCCTCTCTCTTCCATCTCTATCTCCCCCTCTCTCTCCTCCCTCTCTCTTCCTCACTACTCCCTCTCTCTCCCTCTCTCCCCCCTCTCTCTCTCTCCCTCTCTCATCCCTCTCTCTCCATCTCTCTCTCCCCCTCGTCTCTCCCCCTCTCTCTCCCTATCACTAACTTCCCCCTCTCTCTCCCCCTCTCTCTTCCCATCTCTCTCTCCCCCTCTTTCCCCCCTCTCTCTTCCTATCACTAACTTCCCCCCTCTCCCTCTCTCTTCCTATCACTAACTATCCCCTCTCCCTCTCCCTCTCTCTTCCTATCACTAACTATCCCCTCTCTCTCTCCTTCTCTCTTCCTATCACTAACTTCCCCCTCTCTCTCCCCCTCTCTCTCCCCCCTCTCTCCTCCTCTCTCTTCCTATCACTAACTTCCCTCTCTCTCTCTATGTCTCCGTGCAGGCTCTCTATCCTAGCCCAGAGGAGGGCTGGCAGATCTACAGTTCAGCTCAGGATGCAGATGGGAAGTGTATCTGTACAGTGGTGGCCCCGGCCCAGAACATGTGTAATCGAGACCCACGCAGCCGGCAGCTCCGCCAGCTCATGGAGAAGGTAACAGCCGTCTGGTACACACACACACACACACACACACACACACACACACACACACACACACACACACACACACACACACACACACACACACACACACACACACACACACACACACACACACACCCTGGCTCCTTCTGTAGTAAACCATTTAGTCTTAGAGATGAACAGTCACACTATGACAGTCACACTATGACAGTCACACTATGACAGTCACACTCAATCTATCCCACTGACATTTGATTAGCCATGCACGCAAATATTGTGTGTCAGAATACTTTGTTTGTTAGTCAAAAGACTGTAGGAGCATTAGGAAAAGGGCATGTCCTACATATACCGATGAAGATGTGATTCATTGAGCCTTAGTCTTGTATTGTTGTTCCGATTGGATCCATTAGGCTGAAAAACGCAGTGAGAAAATAAGAATATGTTGTATATATTCTTAATTCATTCCTTACTTAGATTTATGTGTATTTGGGTATATGTTGTGTAACTGTTAGGTATTACTTTTTAGATATTAGCCATATGAAATAGAATGCCTGCATAAACACATTAAATCATGCACTCACTCACACACATCTGTTGTTGTGCCTGCCTCCAACAAAGCTGTGTATAAAACACATATTCTCAAACACGTATCCCAAGGCTTAGAGAGTTGCCGCAATCTCCAACCACTCTCTATGCCCCACACACATAAACAACATGCACACACTCACACATGCACACACACACACAGGTTTGGGGGGAGTGATACTGAACTCCATAGAACTCCATGTCTGAAATGATTGGATAGGTTTAAGCCACCCAGCAAATTTGAAGCCAAGGTGAATCACAAGGTGCAACCTAACCGATCCTTTCAGGTCCAGAACTAGGCCAGATAGAGGCCACACTGGGGAGGGAGGGAGGGAGGGAGAGGGAGAGAGAGAGAGAGGAATGTGTCAGGGGAATAACAGCTCTTCTCTCCTCTATATCTAACCCCATCCCACCATCTCGTGTTGTGGCTAATAGTTTGGCTTGCTGAGACTCTTCTCCAGGCCTTTTTCCCAGTAGGGCACTCTGCTTTAACTTCTCATTGACACATATCCAGCTCTATATACTGGATCACTGTAGCCTGGAGCCTGGCAGGATGCAGTACTGAGTTAGGGGTGGTGAGGGGAGTCAGTGGGTGGGAAAAAAGATAGAGGGAGGGAGAGAGCGGAAGCGAGAGAGATAGGAAGGCTGACACTGATGGGGTGCTGAGAGAAGAGGGAGGAGAGCTGAGGTAAATTGAGATGCTGAATGGGCTGTGGAAGCCTCTGTGGATCAATGAAACACCAGAATTTTCTGATCTCATTCACATTGATAGCCATATTTTCCCCCTTCCTCTCACTCTGTGTGTCTCCTTCGCTCAGAGTTTTGTCTGACACACACACACATTTGTGCCCACACACACACACTTTTTGACGAATGCACAGCTCACGAATGTGAGCTTGTAAGACAGCAGCTGTGAGGGACTACCGCCCCTGTCTAGTAAAGGCCAGACTAATGAGGATACCTGGGGGTCAGGTGTTCTGTCTCTGAGCCGCCCCGCCCAGCGTACCATAGCCTAGCAGAGGAGGAGGAGGTGGGCTGAATGGAGCCACTCTGTCATGCAATATAACATCCTCATTTAAAACGCACTAGACATGATCTTCGACTCAGACAGCCTTGGATATGCTAACAATGCACCATACAAAGTTAAATTATATCCAGAGATTGTAAAATACCACAATAAAATGCCACCATATCTAGCGTAATTTGTAAAGCTGTACAAATTCCATACCATTGGTCATGGTTAGGGCTGTTGCGGTGACCATATTACCGCCACACCGGCAGTCATGAGTCATGACCGCAGTAAAAATCCATGTGACAGCACAGTTAAAAACATATGGCAAATAGAAATCAAAACTAGACATTCATCAGAGATAGATGTGAGGGGTTGAGGGTAGCTGTCACGAGAGGGTGCATATACAGACCAAGACGCAGCGCAGGGATTGCAGTTCAACATTTTATTTATACTATGTATAAAAAACAACTCAATGCCGAACTAAAATAAACAGAACAATGAATACAACAAACACGGTAATGACACGTAACGTAGCACACTTACGTTTCACCGTGACTGGAGAATTAATAACCTACACCCCGGAGTGGAACATACAAACCTATGTAGGATCCCTAATTAGAGACGATGCACTGCAGCTGCCTCTAATTAGGGATCCAACACAAACCACCACCAGAAACAGAAACAATAGAACTGTCAGACTCTGACCATGGCTACATAGAGAAACAAATAGGCTTCTCTATGGCCAGAACCTGACAGTAGCTGAAGGATGGGACTAAAAACCAACAAAAGTAACTATTGTAAAATATACAGTGTCCGTAAAATGTATAGTATGTATAAGCTGGAAGTAGAAGCCTAAGTGTTGTTGTCCATTAGTTTAGTTTAAGAAATTTCCCCCCCGGGGATCAATAAAGGATCTATCTATCTATCTATCTATCTATCTATCTATCTATCTATCTATCTATCTATCTATCTATCTATCTATCTATCTATCTATCTATCTATCTATCTATCTATCTATCTATCTATCTATCTATCTATCTATCTATCTATCTATCTATCTATCTATCTATCTATCTATCTATCTATCTATCTATCTATCTATCTATCTACTCCAATTAAGGGAGGGGTGGTAGGGTTAGGGGGAAATAATAAAGGAAAAAAAATATATATATATATTTACAAAGAAAATATATGGGTGATTGGAAACGATGCAGACAATTACATTGAGGGATGCCACAATCTATCTGCAATAAAAATGCTGATCTACCCCCCTAAAAAAATACAATAATAATAATAATTCCACGTGACTGAGTAATCTCACTGGACATGCGTTGGTAGTACCCAACTTGCTAACTTGATCATCAGGTCCTAATGGCCTGGTACTCAGCACTCTATCGTCCCTCTAACCACTCTGACATCAATGCAAATGCATTCAAAAATCACATCAAACACTCATGATCAAAACAGTCTCATGCTTTTAAAACTCACCTCACTGTGATGATCAAAATGAAGAAAGAAGTTCAACAGCAGGTTGAAACTGAGTGTAACACATGGTCGTTGGGGATGTTGTTTCAAAGGCTAACACAACAAAATGGACAGCGCTTTCTAAGGTCATGATTAGTTCAAAACACCAATACTATTAGAACTTATAAATACCATAGGCCTATATATGAGCCCTGAATTAAATTAAAGATTGTGCTCATCTCAGTTTCACACAGACACAGAGAGTTCTAAAAAACCTATTATGTTGCCTCTCAGACAAACAGACAGTGTGAATGTACTAGTATATGAATACCTTCTAATTAAAAGTAATGTGCTTTAACATAATGTTGTAATTCTACGACAGCCGTTATACAATACATAGCCTATACTCCAAAATTCAACAAATTCTAGTAATCATCTTTGAGTTTGGACTGTAATATTAT
>CM042397.1:25035232-25202732 GCA_023634145.1 Thymallus thymallus
TGGTCTATAACGGCTCCCTGTACTACAACAAGTACCAGAGCAACATCATCATCAAGTACCACTTCAGGTCCCGCAGTGTTCTGGTGCAGCGCAAGTCTCAGTGGGGCCGGCTACAACAACACCTTCCCCTACTCCTGGGGAGGCTCCTCAGACATCGATCTGATGGCAGACGAGAATGGCCTGTGGGCCGTCTACACCACCATCCCCAACGCCGGCAACATCGTCATTAGCCGCCTGGAGCCGCAGAGCCTGGAGGTGCTGCAGACGTGGGACACAGGGTTCCCCAAGCGCAGCGCCGGAGAGTCTTTCATGATCTGTGGCACGCTGTACGTCACCAACTCCCACCTGGCTGGGGCTAAGATCTACTTTGCCTACTACACCAATTCGTCTACCTACGAGTACACGGACATCCCCTTCCATAACCAGTACTCCCACATCTCCATGATGGACTATAACCCCAGGGAGAGGGTGCTATACACCTGGAACAACGGACACCAGGTGCTCTACAACGTCACTCTGTTCCAAGTCATTAAGACCGCTGGGGACTAGAGACACCAGGGGTGGTTGGTGTCACTTTACATCTGAGGACGGGCCTATTGTAATGGTACAATATCAAACAACCATTCTATTGATTCCATTCCAGTCATTACTATGGGTCGTCCTACGTTCACAAGCCTCCATGGAGAGACACCCAGAGCTATCCTGGTCCCAGGTCTGTTGTGCTGTCTTGACAACTCCTAGTGTGACAATGACTATATGTGTTGGAAAGATAGCACAAACAGATCTGGGACCAGGCTAACCCAGAGGCAGAGTCAGACCAAACACACAACAAACTATAATGCTGTTGTGGAGGGGGGGTGGGTGGACAGACAGACAGATGGATGGACGGACGGAGCTTGGACTTTTTTAAAGCATTTCAATCTTCTTCATAGAATCTTGTTATTCATTTGGGAAAAAAATACACTCCGACAGCAAGGTTGGTAAATATATACAGACTGGGAGGCTTTCTGTTTTTCTTTTCTGTGATGAGTAAGCATGGTTATTTTTATTTGTGATGAGAAATAAATATCAACCTTTACCATTTAAGACCTTCATTGTGGCTCCCGCCTCTTGAGTAGAGTACATCCACCATTATTCTCATTGAGGGATGAAATAACTGATTTTCTTAACAAATTATTTTCAATTGGAAAGCTCCATTTCCAATAATCATCCTAACGGGACAGAAGAAACAACACTCAAAATAACATGCCCATCTTGAGCTCTCACCACATGAAGATCGCAAAGTTTGAGTACAGCCACAATGTTGTTGTTTCCAAGGTGATCTGTCAGTGAAAGAAAGAGAGTGGTCATAAACAGTGTGGATGAAAAGGAAAGAGGTGTGGAGGGATTGGAGAGTGTGAGAGTGAGAGAGAGAGAGATAGATGTGACAACATTAGCATTGAGGCAGAGAAATGAGGCCCCAGGCAACACTGATGTTGTTGTTTGTGTTTGGCTCGCTCCAATCCGCTTCCATCTATTTAAAAGTACATAGCTCTTCTCCAGCCCCCTCTGAACTACAATAGACAGACAGTGCACACTCAGTATGACACCACCGGCATAAACAGTGACCTTTTCACTGTGTTCCTGTTGATTCAATGACACATAAATACAAAACTACCAGCAAAATATTCTAAAAAACACCCTTGGCATTTCAGGTTTATCTCTGAAAGGCAGAGGAGTTTGGATAGAGACAATGGCCCATTTTCTTTTCATTTTATTCATTTATACAGGTTGAGACGAGATCAGATATCTTTTTAGAAGAGACCCAGGAGAATAAAACAGGAGGATGAGCCAGTGAGGGGTAGCCCTGGGTTACCATGGTGATCTGATTCTCTGGAGGTGACCTTTCTATCGGTCAACCTTCATGCTGTCCAGGACCCTGATGAGGTCACAGACAGAGCAGGGCTGACATTTCACTAGCAGAAGGACGTATGAGAATGCAGGACAATAAGAAAGCTCCCACGATGAACTCAAAACACAAAGGACGTCTCAATAGCTTTCCTTTGAGACTTCACGTACACAAATCAATCTGATTCTACATGGAGAATAATCCAGGCCGTATCTCCCACAGAGTATTGGTCTCTTAGATATGTTCATGTAAAATAAGAAAGAAGCGTATATTACGGGGTGGTTACTCCCAGCTGTGATTGAAATGGTACACTATTCCCCATAGAGCTCTGGTCCAAAGGAGTGTACTTCATAGGTAATAGGGTGCCATTTTGGATGCCCCTTTAGACAGGCAGTCCACTGAGACAGGCTGTGTTTCTTGTTTCTTTTCATCCTGAACCAATTAAACCATCAGTTACAACCTCTCTGGTATCCTGAACCGATGGCAGGCAGCAGGAAGGGAGACACATAAACATAACACAGTTACACAGCAGCCATATTCCTCCTCTTAAGAGGGTCCTACAGTATCCTACTCACTCATCCATCCCCTGATTATGCCACTCTGGATGAGCTCTCTCTCTCTCTCTCTCTCTCTCTCTGTCTCTCTCTGTCTGAAGGGGGAGAGATTGTGGATGTGGAGGTGGAGGTACAGAAGAGGGAGAAAGAGAGAGCGATGGAGAAAATAAATCTGTTTTATTCTACTCATCTCCTGAAGAGACGCTGTCCTTTAATTGGTGTGTTTAATAGTGTTTTGGCACAGCCATCGATCCTCCCAGCCCTATAGTCTAATTAGGCTGTGATTTGTGAAGGACAGTAAAGCTGTAGTAATATTCTGGGTTCTGACATGGCACACTTCATTGAGGCTAGTCAAGACTTAGCATGAGATTTTGCTGATGGTGGTGGGGCCACGTGGGCCCCTGCTCCCCCAATCTCTCTCTGTAATTACGGTGCTGTAGGTTAGTGGACAGGTCTTAGGGCTCGGCCGCACCGTGGAAGGTAGCAGCTAGGGTTAGGGCTAATGTTAGGGTTAGGGTAGAAAAAGGAGATGTGGCCTGAACAGGGGAACCCTCTCTCTCTTGTGGATGCCTTATGTGCCTCACGAAGAGGATTAAGGGCTCTATTCAATCTGTATTGGATAACAGATTGCGAAATATAAATGTAATGATAATTTCTAGGGTAGGGATAGGGTTAAGTCAGGTTGGGTGGCCACTCCGAAATAAAGGAACGACTGCATAAATATGGAGCGTCTATAATAATATAATACCATTTAGCAAAAGCTTTAATCATCTCACAATTCTTATGTCCCACTTACAGTCATTCATAGCTACATTTTCATTTGGATGGTCCCAGCGGGAATTGAACCCACAATCCTGGCATTGCAGGCACCGTGTTCGACCAACTAAATGTAGTAATGTAGTTAGGGAAGTTTCATATAAAATCACCACTAGGATTTCTTTATAGATTTGGTGCCTGTATCCTGGGATGTGGTGAGAAAGAAATGCTACAGTTGAAGTCGGAAGTTTACATACACCTTAGCCAAATACATTTCAACTCAGTTTTTCACAATTCTTGACATTTAATCCTAGTAAAAATTCCCTGTTTTAGGTCAGTTAGGATCACCACCTTATTTTAAGAATGTGAAATGTCAGAATAATAGTAGAGAGAATTATTTATTTCAACTTTTATTTCTTTCATCACATTCCCAGTGGGTAAGAAGTTTACATACACTCAATTAGTATTTGGTAGTATTGCCTTTAAATTGTTTAACTTGGGTCAAACGTTTCGGGTAGCCTTCCACAAGCTTCCCACAATAAGTTGGGTGAATTTTGGCCCATTCCTCCTGACAGAACTGGTGTAACTGAGTCAGGTTTCTAGGCCTCCTTGCTCGCACACGCTTTTTCAGTTCTGCCCACAAGGTTTTATAGGATTGAGGTCAGGGCTTTGTAATGGCCACTCAAATACCTTGACTTTGTTGTCCTTAAGCCATTTTGCCACAACTGGAAGTATGCTTGGGGTCATTGTCCATTTGGAAGACCCATTTGCGACCAAGCTTTAACTTCCTGACTGATGTCTCGAGATGTTGCTTCAATATATCCACATAATTTTCCTTTCTCATGATGCCATCTATTTTGTGAAGTGCACCAGTCCCTCCTGCAGCAAAGCATCCCCACAACATGATGCTGACACCCCCATGCTTCACGGTTGGGATGGTGTTCTTCGGCTTGCAAGCCTCCCCCTTTTTCCTCCAAACATGATGATGGTCGTTATGGCCAAACAGTTATATTTTTGTTTCATCAGACCAGAGGACATTTCTCCAAAAAGTACGATCTTTGTCCCCATGCGCAGTTGCAAACCGTAGTCTGGCTTTCTTATGGTGGTTTTGGAGCAGTGGCTTCTTACTTGCTGAGCGGCCTTTCAGGTTATGTCAATATAGGACTGGTTTTACTGTGGATGTAGATACTTTTGTACCTGCTTCCTCGAGCATCTTCACAAGGTCCTTTGCTGTTGTTCTGGGATTGATTTGCACTTTTCGCACCAAAGTACGTTCATCTCTAGGAGACAGAAAGCGTCTCCTTCCTGAGCGGTATGACAGCTGCGTGGTCCCATGGTGTTTATACTTGCATACTATTGTTTGTACAGATGAACGTGGTACCTTCAGGCATTTGGAAATTGCTCCGAAGGATGAACCAAACTTGTGGAGGTCTACAATTTATTTTCTGAGGTCTTGGCTGATTGAAGGTAGGTCTTGAAATACATCCACAGGTACACCTCCAATTGACTCAAATTATGTCAATTAGCCTATCAGAAGCTTCTAAAGCCATGACATCATTTTCTGGAATTTTCCAAGCTGTTTAAAGGCACAGTCAACTTAGTGTATGTAAACTTCTGACCCACTTTAATTATTACTTGTGTCATGCACAAAGTAGATGTCCTAACCGACTATAGTTTGTTAACATGAAATCTGTAGAGTGGTTGAAAAAAGAGTTGTAATGACTTCAACCTAAGTGTATGTAAACTTCCGACTTCAACAGTATGTGTAAATGCTGTTCATATTAACACGGCATTTACGTTACGTGTTTTAGTGTTGAACCTCCCCTACGTCACTGCCTGTGTCACAGGTGGAAATCAGGTTGGATATTGTGATGGTGATGATGATTTGAGCAGGCTAGGCTACTGATGTCATGTCCTCCCGACTAGAACATGATATAGAGGTGGGTCTATAAAAGTAGCTGAGTAGCCTGAAGAACAGCAGCAGTAGTGTTCATGGAGGTATACACCACCTCCAGTCAGTCAGCTCAATACCATTACATGTATTTACTAAAACATTCATAGTGCCGTTAGGATCTCAACTAAATGGAACACTCATAATCCTGCAGTTCACTCTCAGTTTGATGCTCTGTCTCACCCTCTTTTCACACCAACAGTCATTAATTTGGGAATAGAAGGAATAAATGGGTTTCAATAATAAAACACTCCCTCCTCTCTCTTCTCGCTCTCCCTCTTCCTCCATCCTCGCTCCCTCACTTCCTCCCCCTTTCTCATTTCCTCTCAGATAACGCATCACCAGCCAGGAACAGAGTGAATTCATTCTTCAAGAACAAACTGTACAGTCTATTCCTTTGGTGGGGTGTGGTGTGGGTGTATGGATTGGAACATACGCATACAATAGTGAAATAAATACAAACTAAGATATCATGAAGTGCAACAGCGCTGAAAGAGCAATAACGCGCTCTAACTCACATTGAATGCTCAAACAAAATCTTTAAAAGAATCTTGATGTGAGAGAGGTAGGAGGGTGTGCTCCAGAGAGAGATAAGGAGTGAAATCTGGGCTGAGGTGAAGAGACAGGAGAGATCAGAAGCCTTTTCCTGCTGTAATTACTGTCAGTTAGACGAGAGAAGAGGAGGCAGATGAAGCATCTCAGAAGAGAGAGAGAGAGAGAATATATTTCCTTCTGCTTCTTCCTTCCGCCTCTTCCTCTAGCCTCATTCCATGACAATGAGGAAGTTTTCAGGGAGCAAATGAGAAAGAAGGGGACTGCCTGTGCTGTCATAGGACCACAGGGGTTCTGGCAGAGGGGAGTGGTGCAGAGAGGAGCAGGCTAAGGCCCTCTTTAGACATCACAAAGCTACACTACATGACTAAAAGTATGTGGACAACTGCTCGTCGAACATCTCATTCCAAAATCATGGGCATTGATATGGAGTTGGTCCCCCTTTGCTGCTATAACAGCCTCCACTCTTCTGGGAAGGATTTCCACTAGATGTTGGAACATTGCTGCAGGGACTTTCTTCCATTAAGACACAAGAGCGTTAGTGAGGTCAGGCACTGATGTTGGGCGATTAGGCCTGGCTCGCTGTCGGCATTCTAATTTATCCCAAAAATGTTCGATGGGGTTGAGGTCTGGGCTCTGTGCAGGCCAGTCAAGTTCTTCCACACCGATCTCGATAAACCATTTCTGTATGGAGCTTGCTTTGTGCACGGGGGCATTGTCTTGCTGAAACAGCAAAGAGCCTTCCCCAAACTGTTGCCACAAAGTTGGAAGCATAGAATCGTCTAGAATGTAATTGTATGCTGTAGCGTTTCCCTTCACTGGAACTAAGGGGCCTAGCCCAAACCATGAGAAACAGACCATTAGTCCTCCTCCACCAAACTTTACAGTTGGCACTTTGCATTGGGGCAGGTAGGCAGCTCTAGCAGGGCAGAAATTTGAAAAACTGACTTGTTGGAAAGGTGGCATCCTATGACGCTGCCATGTTGAAAGTCACTGAGCTTTTCAGTAAGGCCATTGTACTGGCAATGTTTGTCTATGGAGATTGCATGGATGTGTACTCGATTTTATACACCTGTCAGCAACAGGTGTGGCTGAAATAGCCGAATCCACTAGTTTGAAGGGGTATCCTTATACTTTTGTACATATAGTGTATGTCGCAAAAACATGGAACTAATTGCAGTAAGTCCAGAGGGCCAAGCTTCCTGCCTGCCTGCCTGCTCTCTCTCTCTCTCTCTCTCTCTCTCTCTCCCCCTCTCTCTCTCTCTCCCTCTCTCCCCCTCTCTCTCTCTCTCCCCCTCTCTCTCTCCCCCTCTCCCCCTCTCTCTCCCCCTCTCCCCCTCTCTCTCTCTCTCCCCCTCTCTCTCTCTCTCTCTCTCTCTCTCACAAACACGTGTACACACACAGTAATATGTTCAGTAGTCTTTGGGTTAGTGAATTCACATTCCTCCTTACACAGAGTTGTTGTATAATTCATGCCCATAAAATAGAATATGGATTCCTTTTTAAACGCTACACAAATCTTCATTATATCCACGCATTCATAAAATGAATTTACCATACTTCCCAGCCATACATAAAAAAAAACAGATTCATCCTTGACAGCTAATAACGGTTCAGATATTGATTTATGTGGGACACATGAAATGTCTCATTCTGAAATCACAGAAATATCTATATGTTGGATTTAGATATCTGTGTGTATTATTTGTATTCAGTGTGTGTGAATGAGCAGGAACTCCCACACAAACCATTCAGGTTGGTAAGGGACTTCAAATTAACCATCTAATAAATATGCTTAGGCTATCTAAATTGGCCCACAGTGTCTCCTGAAAAATGTTGTCACTACAAAGCCCCACTTTGCTCCCCATAAACATTGCAGGAGGGACGCACAATGCCTAATTAATATGCAAATTGGGGCTAGGCCGCTTTACTGATCCTGTTATTAAATACATTTCCCCCAAACAAGTGGAGGGTGGAAGGGAGGGAGTCTGCTGAGGTAGTCGATAGGTTTTCCTCCTGCCGACGCATATCAATGAACCTTTATCAATTTTACATTAATCACGGCAGGGGCCCTGTCAGCCAAGGAGACAGAGGGAGACAAAGGGGGGCCGTCTCCTGCTGCGCACAGCGCTGGCACCGCCACCCGTCCCACCCTGCCACCACCGGGCTGGGGCAAACCTACCACTGCGCTGCGGTCACAGTCACAGCCACTCACAGGGCCGTCCATCACCCCAGCCACCCAGGGACATGACAGGATGCTCCAAGCCACAAAGGACCTCCCTTTCCCTGCTGGCCCCGCTACCCTGTTCCCCACCTCGCTACAACCCACTTTCCATCACTTTGCTCCGGTCACTTATCCGTGTCCACAGGGATGGGATGGATGAAGTGGCTGCAGTGAGAGCGTCATGTGTTGTGAAGCTGACATCATGATGCAATCCCCAAGAAGCAGGTGGGACTAAACGCTGCACTCACAGGTTAGCAAAATTAACTGCAGTGCCATCCACAAAATAAAAATACAGGCCATCTCACACTAACAGACGCACACACACACACAAACACACACACACACACACACACACACACACACACACACACACACACACACACACACACACACACACACACACACACACACACACACACACACACACACACACACACACACACACACACACACACACACACCACACCCTCCCAAGCAGTAGCACCCCTTTACTCAATGATATAGAATAAACTGGCATTACAAATTACAGATTGGTGTTCTTTCTATTCTCTTCCTCTCCTTCTGTATCTCATACACACCACACCACACCACACCACACCTGTCAGGCTCTGGCCATAGAAAAGCCTATTTGCTTCTCTATGTAACCATGGTCAGAGTCTGACAGGTCTATTCTTTCTGTATCTGGTGGTGGTTTGTGCTGGATCCCTAATTAGAGGCAGCTGCTGCGCATTATCTCTAATTAGGGATCCTACATAGGTTTGCATGTTTCACACCGGGGTGTGGGTTATTAATTCTCCAGTCACGGTGAAACGTAAGTGTGCTACGTTACGTGTGTATTGTCGTGTTTGTTGTATTCATTGTTCTGTTTATTTTAGTTTGGGATTGAGTTGTTTTTATACATAGTAAAAATAAAATGTCGAACTGCAATCCCTGCTCTGCGTCTTGGTCTGTATACGCACCCTTTCGTGACAACACCACACCACACACATCCTGCCTGTCTATTATGCCACAAACCTTTCCAAACGCCTGACAGGCTGAGGTCGAACCAACAAACAGGCGGCAGTCAGTCCGCTCTTCAGTCCGTCAGTGCAGGTGGGATGAGGTGACGGACAGACAGTCCCCCTGGGTTGTGTGTGTGAAAGGCTTTGCAGTTGGTTTCTCCGCTTCCTTTATTTGTGCCTGGGGTGACCTTGGGCAAAAAGCAAGAGTGTGGGACATAAGCAAACCGGTTAGAAACGTTAGAGTAATAACTATGAAAACATGGGGCCACAGGGAGCATTATGTGCTTTGTGTTAACAACCCTCCACCAGAGACCACAGAGGAACAGAGATGATAGGAATACATGAGGAGGAAAGGGAACAATCGAGAGAAAATGGAAGGATACAAAAAGAGGGGGAGCGGGGGAGGAATGGAGGGAGAGAGAAAGAATGGGATAAAACATCTGCAGAGACAGCAGGTGGAGGGGGGACTGTCTCTATGCAGTGGTTGGTAAGTGGGAGAGAGGAGGAGACTGGGGAGGAATACCAAAAAGAAAGGAGTGTGGAGAAGAGGGGGACGTAGCGCGGCATAAAAGCTAAGAGCAGTGAAGAGAGGAAGAAGAAAGTCAATAGCTGTCTTCTACCTCACCATGCATTTCCCTCCATACTGTTATAACCTTCATTTAAATTCATACTTTGTATTTCAATTCTCTAAGGCATGAAATTTCCCCTCTCCCCCCCACATATCAGTGTGTACAGGTGCAGCTAGCCTGGCGGCAGGCAAGGATGGCTGTGCTGAGTCCTGGTTGATAAGCAGCCAGAGCCAGAGGAGGTGCAGGAGGTCACCAGACTCACTGCATTGAGACATACCGCTGGTCAATTTCAATTTCCTCAAGGACACATCCCAGTACTGCAGTCTGAGCATTTCATATCACAGCTAACTCCTCTAGGGCCTTTACTCTATCTGACCAGGGGAGGAGGGGAGGTGGGGGAGTGTGGGGGAGAGGGGAGAGGGAGAGTGAAGGAGAGGGGGGGGGGGGATCCGCAATGGGCTGGAAAATCTTAATTTCCTGTTTCTGTAATTGTAACTACTGATTAAACTGCTGTGTCACCTCAAGAGAGGGCTGGGAACATCAGAGATAACTTTCACAAACAGATTCAGCAACGCTTTAACACTAAGACTAACAAACTATCACTGCAGGGACACTGCTGTGAAGGAGAGGAATACACACAGTGGCTCCCAGTCCCATTCATTATTCAGTCTGACTGGTTTGTAGTTTACTTTCAGAGGAACAGCAGCAGTAAACACAGACCCACACTGAGGTTCAAACAATGTTACGCCACAGACTGTCAAATGAGAGGACTCTGGGAGAATGAGGCTGAGAGAGAGAGAGAGAGAGAGAGTGATCGCAATGACAGGAGAGCAGGACCCCTGTGGTTCCCCATCAACCAGGAACAAAATGAAAGATTTATCGTCCTGGCCTACTTACAGCAAACACAGCCAAGCATTTCCTTGTTATTTTAACGGCTACGGTTAAATTTTTTATGCAGGCATATGGTCACACGAAATTCAACCCTCTTGACTGCTTTCTCTTTTACTGTACACACAATTTTGCTCTCCCTCTCCCCTCCCCCTCTATCTCTCTGTCCCTCTCTTTGCTGCTAGACTTTGATTAGGCCATCTGTTGCACTAGCAGCAGTGTGCTGATCTTTCAACTTGTGACTAGTCCATTATTAAGACCTGGAATGAAAAACAGAACAGTGATGACAGGTCAGATCCTGCCAGTTGGAACACAATGCATTGGATTCTGCAAAGCTGTGATTTCTAGATTATAATCAATTTAAACTAAATATACACCAGTTACAGTTTTTTACAATCGTTATGACAGTTTTTTCAATACATTTAACAATTTTCCTAAACTCTTAACGCACCAACACACCTAAAACACACAATTGGCAAAACGGTTAATTTCATGCTCAAAATCACACATTGTAAACTAAACTCCAAAACTACTTTTCAAAATACAATAATTCACTAACACAATACACTATGTCTAACAAAACACTGCAAACATGTTTCAAAATCAACTAATTATGCAAAACACTAACACATGTTCTCTTCCAACAGGAACATTTAGTCAATCATAACACAATGACAAAAATAACACTAACATCATCTGAAATTACAGAAACTGCATTATGTTATGTGTCAGGTCAGCCCTTATACAATAGACAGTATATTGTATTGATCATAGATTGTGTTTTGCACTGTAGTTTCTTTTGAAGCCTCTCTACATTTTTGTTTTGTTGGGTTTAGTAAATGTATGCATTTTGTTTCTTTTGCTGCAGAAATTTTATAAAAAAATGAATGACCATCTCAGCGTAGCTTTATAGAATGCACAGTTTATGAAAAAAAAAAAAGACAGAGACAGAATTGCTGCAGTAAAGACTTTCTTTGAAAACAGGACATTACTGCAAGATATACAAACAGAAAAAGCACCGGAATAATAATAATAATAATAAAAAAAGTAATCTTCTAATCTGCTCGGTCTTCTGCATTTGGCCACATGTTCTCGTCCACATCACACCTGATATCTTCTCTGGCAAGGCATCTTGGGAAGAATCTTTTGGCATGCCTTATCCACCCCTGGCAGTGTTCAGCTGTGATGTCTTGGCATGCAGCATCCATTGCATCCAGGAGGGACATTTGGTCATGTGGACGATGGTCAAAAACCTTCCATCTCCAGGCTGAGAAAAACTCCTCAATGGGGTTGAGGAAAGGGGAGTAAGGAGCAAGGAAATGGGACATCATCCTTGGATGGGCATCAAACCAGGCTGTGACTGCACGGGAATGGTGGAATGCCACATTGTCCCATGTGATCACATATATTGACAAGTGGTCTCCCACCTGTCCCCTTTCTACCTCTGGCACCAGTCTTTCGTGCAGGTCTTCTAAAAACAGGAGAAGGCGGTCGCTGTTGTAGGGGCCAATCTCACATTTATGCAGGAGTGCACCGTTGTTGGAGATTGCGGCGCACATGGTGATGTTAGCTCCTCTCTGGCCCGGCACGGTGACTGTGGCCCTTTTGCCAATTATGTTTCTCCCACGGCGACGCCTTTTCGCCAAGTTGAAGCCAGCCTCGTCAACATAGATAATTTCATGTGGGACTTGATTGGCCTCCAACTCCATGACTCTCTGAAAGTAATTACACAGTGTATGTAAATACTGTGCTGTATATCTACTGTATGTCCTAATGTTCTCCAGGTTTATAGAGTAGTTTACTGCAAAACACACAATGTATAGTACAGTAATGACTGTATTGCATAACCTTACCTGGACATATTGGTGACGGAGTTCTTTGATGCGCTCACTGTTCCTTTCAAATGGAACTTTGTATAGTTGCTTCATTCGGACTCTGTGTTTAGCTAGAGTCCGAGAAATGGATGTTATGCTGATTGCTGCAATGTTCCCAAAGACAAGGTTGTCCTCTACAACTCTGGACTGAATGTCCTTCAGTTTTATTTCATTGTCAGCAATCACCATGTTGACAATAGCAAGTTCCTGTTCTTCATTTAGGAGCTTTCCTCTGCCCCCTGAGGGAGGTAGACGTTGAATCCTTAGAGGGACAAAATACAGTTATATATATTAGAGACTGGAGGCATACAGTCACTCTACTACGTAAATGGTCAAATTACAGTATTATCACTTTGCTAGGAGAAGCAATATCCTACCTGTTGGTTTCTCTGAAAAATACGGACAATGGATGCGACTGTGTCCCGGCTGATATTTGGCTGTACTCGTTCACCAGCCTCTCTGTATGATAACCCGTGGTTTATGACATGGTCAATGATAGTAGCTCTTATTTGATCAGTTACCCTAGCTCTGGTCCTTCTTTGAGCACCACCACGCATTCGAACTCCTCTCCCTCTACCTTGCCCCACTCCTCTCCCTCTACCTTGCCCCACTCCTCTCCCTCTACCTTGCCCCACTCCTCTCCCTTGCCCAACTCCTCTCCCTTGCCCTTGCCCCAATCCTCTCTCTTGCCCTTGCCCCACTCCTCTCCCTTGTCCTGGTACTCGTCTTCCTCTCCCTCGTGCAGGCATTTTCTTTCTTTCTTTCTTTCTTTCTTTCTTTCTTTCTTTCTTTCTTTCTTTCTTTCTTTCTTTCTTTCTTTCTTTCTTTCTTTGTGTTGCTCTATATTGTTCCTTTTCCACACAGGATCAGCCCAAAGAGACCTCTTTTATACTGTAACATATGGTCATGCGATTGAAAGAACCTCAACACCTGAGTGTGCTTTCTAGATGGGAATCAGCTGTGATGTATATATTTGCAAAACTTCAATAAGCTGTTTCTCATTAGCAATGGAATAAAATACAGGGAATATATTTTTGTTTCAATTCACAATATGACCAGCTGTTCACTTTGACTTTAGCCTATATAAGTTATGTTTAGAACATGATGTTATCTGTTCTGACATACAGTGTGAAAGCATTTGTAAATTTGGCTGTAAAATTACATTGTTTTGGTATTGGTTGAGCTTGTGTGTAAAAGAAGTTCAAGCATTTTAAATTTGTGTTAACTGTATGCATTTTGTGTCAAAGCAACAAGAAATGTGTTAATTGTATAGCCTACAAAGACTGATGTTGTGCTAACCGTGTTAAGAGTTTAGGAAACTTGTTAAATGTATTGAAAAAACTGTCATAACGATTGTAAAAAACTGTAATACAAACTTTTTAAAAGACTGGAGATATTTTCAGAGCCATTTCTTTAGAGAAAATGGAAGAAAAATATTGGCATAGTTGAAAGCTTTCTGATCATTTAGGGGCTGAGCAACTCAGCGAGAGAGAGAGAGAAAGAGAGAGAGTGAGAGATTGAGAGAGTGAGTGAGTGAGAGGGAGAGAGAGAGAGTGAGAGATTGAGAGAGTGAGTGAGTGAGAGGGAGAGAGAGAGAGAGAGAGCAACACATGAGGTTAGAACAAAACAAGTGTTTCTCTGCCTGTGGTGCAGACTCGACAAAGAGGAGAAAATCAATGTACAATCCACATAACTACTTCTACAACTGCTATCAAACTGTACTGCCCATAATAATCACACCATGTTTTATTGATGCTGCAAATGGAATGCTAATACAACAGGAACATTTGTGCAGTCATTTGGTTGATTAATGAATCAGGTGGATACAGCGGTTTATGTGCTTGTTGCATAATCAATACTTTGAGAGTTTTGGCAGCCCACACAGACGAGCCATGCAAGCCCATGAAGAAACTCAAATTAAAGTGTGTTTGGATGGAGAGAGTGTAGGACTTGGAGAGTGGAGGAGGGGGGAGGAGGGATGGGTAAAGAAACAAGAGCGAGTGTTGAAAAGAGGGAAGAAAAGGTAATGATGAGCAGCACTGCGGAAGAGAAGAGAGGTTGATTAAATGATTGTAGGGTTTATAGAGGTAGAGAAAGAGAAGGGATGGACTCACAGTGAAAGAACCACAGCTCTGTAGGAAATCACCCTTTTCAATCACTCATTTCCTTCTATTCAACAGTCGGACCGCTGGTGCAGGACAACATCGACACTACTCAAGGAAATATCAAGCATATGTTATCATGTAAATCTTTCTCAAACACACACACACACACACACACACACACGCACACACGCATATTATTATTAGTGAAGTTCACCCAACAAAAAGCCAGCTGAAGAGTTGGAGGTCACTTGAGGTCTGTGGTTACCATGGAGATGTACTGTAGCATGGATCACTGATAGGATGGCAGGCTCAGGTAGAGGGGTTAGAGGTAATTCTTATTATATTTCTCATCAGACAACTGTCATCCCCTCGCTCTGACTCACAGAGTTCACACCACGTCACTCAGTGTGTGTGTGTGTGTGTGTGTGTGTGTGTGTGTGTGTGTGTGTGTGTGAGTGTGAGTGTGAGTGTGTGTGTGTGTGTGGGTGTGTGTGTGTAGATCAGAAAGGAGGGAATTTATGCAGAACTGTGTGTGCCTTGTGTAGGATTGAGAGAGGGAGAGAGAGAGAGAGAGAGAGAGAGAGAGAGAGAGAGAGCCTGAGCCATAGGATCATGCTTCTGGACTACCTGCCCTGATGACTCCTAGCTGTCCCCAGTCCACCTGGTTGTGCTGCTGCATCGGTTTCAACTCTTCTGCCTGCGGTTATGGAACCCTGACCTGTTCACCGGACGTGCCACCTTGTCCCAGACCTGCTGTTTTCTTCTCTCTCTCTCTCTCTCTCTCTCTCTCTCTCTCTCTCTCTATACTGCACCTGCGCTCTATCGCACCGTACCTGTGCTCTCTACCGCATCTAAATGCCTTGCTATGACAAGCCAAGTGACATTCACTCCTGATGTATTTACCTGTTGCAACCTCCACAACTACTTTTATTATTATTTGACCCTGCTGGTCGTCTATGAAAGTTTGAACGTCTTGGAGAAAGAACTGGCCTTAATGGCCATGAATTGTTATAATCTCCACCCGGCACAGCCAGAAGAGGACTGGCCACCCCTCAGAGCCTGGTTCCTCTCTAGGTTTCTTCCTAGGTTTTTGCCTTTCTAGGGAGTTTTTCCTAGCCACTGTGCCTCTACATCTGCATTGCTTTCGGTTTGGGGTTTTAGGCTGGGTTTCTGTATAGCACTTTGTGACATCGACTGATGTAAAGAGGGCTTTATAAATACATTTGATTTGATTTGAGAGAGAGAGAGAGGGAAGGAAGGAAGGAGGAACAGATAGAAAGACAGCCTGATTCTAACAATGTCCTCTAGAGGTGTATTACCCAGACAGCAACAACAACTTAACTGTCTTTCCTCTCCCTGCCCACTTTCCCTCCCTCCCTCCCTCCCTCCCTCCCTCCCTCCCTCCATCTTTCTCCTTTATCCTCCTCCCTAGCCCTCTCTCTTCTCTATCTGTGGAGATTTCTCCAGTATTGTCAGGGCTGCTGTAAACCATTAAGGGTCACTGCTTAGAGGATGAACCACAAACCACTGTCTGCCTGGCTGACAGGTGAAGGGAGGGAGGGGGAGAGAAAGGGAGGGAGGGGGATAGAGAGGGAGAGGACGAGCTAGGGATCCTCCTTGCACAGCAGGAGATATAGATAGAGAGAGTGGAGGAGGAAGAAGGGAGGAGGAAGGAGGCGGAGGGCAGCATGGGGTCTGACAGTCAGTTTTATACTCAGGTCTTAACAGAGACAGAGTCTAACAGTATTGTACTCATTAATAGCAGCTTTATACTCTGTCACAACCCTCTTCTTCACTGAAATACTGTACTGACTAAAACTACATACATGTGTATGTGTTTAGTGTGTGTACACACCCAAGCATGAAATATGGTTTACAGACCTTACTAGGCTGAATATGTCTCACATGTTACTCCATGTAGAGTAGAGTAGAGTAGAGTAGAGAGTAGAGAGTATAAAAGAGAGTAGAGTAGAGAGTAGAGTAGAGTAGAGTAGAGTAGAGTAGAGTAGAGTAGAGTAGAAAGTAGAGAGTAGAGTAGAGTAGAGCTGAATAGAGAGTAGAGAGTAGAGTAGAGTATAGTAGAGAGTGGAGTAGAGAGTAGAGTAGAGAGTAGAGTAGAGTAGAGCGGAATAGAGAGTAGAGTAGAGTAGAGAGTAGAGAATAGAGAGTAGAGTAGAGTAGAAAGTAGAGAGTAGAAAGTAGAGAGTAGAGAGTAGAGTAGAGTAGAGTAGAAAGTAGAGAGTAGAGAGTAGAGTAGATTAGAGTAGAGTAGAAAGTAGAGAAGATTAGAGTAGAGTAGAAAGTAGAGTAGAGTAGAAAGTAGAGAGTAGAGAGTAGAGTAGATTAGAGTAGAAAGTAGAGTAGAGAGTAGAGAGTAGAGAGTAGAGAGTAGAGAATATAGAGTAGAGTAGAGTAGAAAGTAGAGAGTAGAGAGTAGAGAGTAGAGTAGATTATAGTAGAGTAGAAAGTAGAGAGTAGAGTAGAGTAGAGAGTAGAGAGTAGAGTAGATTATAGTAGAGTAGAAAGTAGAGAGTAGAGTAGAAAGTAGAGAGTAGAGAGTAGAGTAGAGAGTAGATTAGAGTAGAGTAGAAAGTAGAGAGTAGAGTAGAGAGTAGAGTAGATTAGAGTAGAGTAGAGTAGAAAGTAGAGAGTAGAGTAGAGTAGAAAGTAGAGAGTAGAGTAGAAAGTAGAGAGTAGAGTAGAGTAGAGTAGAGTAGAAAGTAGAGAGTAGAGTAGAAAGTAGAGAGTAGAGTAGAGTAGAGAGTAGAGTAGTTTAGAGTAGAGTAGAAAGTAGAGAGTAGAGTAGAGTAGAAAGTAGAGAGTAGAGTAGAGTAGAGAGTAGATTAGAGTAGAGTAGAAAGTAGAGAGTAGAGTAGAAAGTAGAGTAGAGTAGATTAGAAAGTAGGGAGTAGAGTAGAGAGTAGAGTAGTTTAGAGTAGAGTAGAAAGTAGAGAGTAGAGTAGAAAGTAGAGAGTAGAGTAGAAAGTAGAGTAGAAAGTAGGGAGTAGAGTAGAAAGTAGAGTAGATTAGAGTAGAGTAGAGAGTAGAGAGTAACGAGTAGAGAGTAGAGTAGAGTAGAAAGTAGAGTAGAGTAGAGTAGAGTAGAGTAGAGAGTAGAGTAGATTAGAGTAAAGAGTAGAGTAGATTAGAGTAGAGTAGAGTAGAGTAGAGTAGAGAGTAGAGTAGAGTCGAAAGTAGAGAAGAGTAGAGTAGATTAGAGTAGAGTAGATAGTAGAGAGTAGAGTAGAGGAGATTTGAGTAGATTAGAGTAGAGAGTAGAGTAGATTAGAGTAGAAAGTAGAGAGTAGAGTAGAAAGTAGAGTAGAGTAGAGTAGAAAGTAGAAAGTAGAGTAGAAAGTAGAGAGTAGAGTAGAAAGTAGAGAGTAGAGTAGAAAGTAGAGTAGATTAGAGTAGAGTAGAAAGTAGAGAGTAGAGTAGAAAGTAGAGAGTAGAGTAGAAAGTAGAGAGTAGAGTAGAAAGTAGAGTAGAGTAGAGTAGAGTAGAAAGTAGAGTAGAAAGTAGAGTAGAGTAGATTAGAGTAGAGTAGAAAGTAGAGAGTAGAGTAGAAAGTAGAGAGTAGAGTAGAAAGTAGAGTAGATTAGAGTAGAGTAGAGAGTAGAGTAGAGAGTAGAGAGTAACGAGTAGAGAGTAGAGTAGAAAGTAGAGTAGAGTAGAGAGTAGAGTAGATTAGAGTAAAGAGTAGATTAGAGTAGAGTAGAGTAGAGTAGAGAGTAGAGTAGTTTAGAGTAAAGAGTAGAGTAGAGTAGAGTAAAGAGTAGAGAGTAGAGTAGAGTAGAGAGTAGAGTAGAGATTAGAGTAGAGTAGAGTAGAGAGTAAAGAGTAGAGAGTAGGGAGTAGAGAGTAGAGTAGAGTAGAGTAGAGTAGAGAGTAGAGTAGATTAGAGTAGTGTCCCTGCTACTGAAGATGCTCCTGTGTGTCATTAGAGCCCTGTGGAGTGGGTGTGTGTCATTAGAGCCCTGTGGAGTGGGTGTGTGTCATTAGAGCCCTGTGGAGTGGGTGTGTGTCATTAGAGCCCTGTGGAGTGGGTGTGTGTCATTAGAGCCCTGTAGAGTGGGTGTGTGTCATTAGAGCCCTGTGGAGTGGGTGTGTGTCATTAGAGCCCTGTGGAGTGGGCGTGTGTCATTAGAGCCCTGTGGAGTGGGTGTGTGTCATTAGAGCCCTGTGGAGTGGGTGTGTGTCATTAGAGCCCTGTGGAGTGGGTGTGTGTCATTAGAGCCTGTGGAGTGGGTGTGTGTCATTAGAGCCTGTGGAGTGGGTGTGTGTCATTAGAGCCTGTGGAGTGGGTGTGTGTCATTGTCCATGATCATGTGGGTTTCTACTTGCAGCCGTTTTATGAACATGTCCTGCATTGATTCCAGGCTACAGCCAATTGTAGCACTGGCTTTGTTCTTGATTTTGTCAAGCTTAAATTCCCTTTCCAGCACACAATGGCATAGGTCACTACACTCGTCACAACACTGCTATAGAACATACACATTAAAAGATCTAAGCTTCCTTAGAAAGTACAGTCTGGATTGAGCTTTTTTGTACACACTGAGAATTATCCTTCCAATTCAGTTTGATGTCCACTATTACATCCCAGTACTTATGAGTCAACAGTGCCAATCTCTTCACCATTAATAGAAATGGGATTATAAACGTCTTAATTTTTCCTCAAATCTTCCACCAGCTCCTTAGTCTTCAGTACATTCAGGTCCAAGTAATTGGCCTCACGCCATTTCACAAAGGACTAAGTTATATCCCTGTGATGAGCATTGTCTCCTCTCATGACACACCTCTGCCTCGCAAACCTGTGACCGCCCTCCTGAAGCGCTCCAACCAAATCGCGCCACCGAAGAAGTCCCTCTTCAATGGCGCAAGGTGCAACACGTCAGGCTGAGGAATGAGTTTCACATATTCCAATCTGCTACATGTGCATGTGGAGGAGGAACTACGTATGTCCATGCTTGAGTGTGAACATGCATGTGTGCCTCCTCTGTGCTCGCTTCTGTCTATACTGTATGTGCTCATGTATGTCTATCTATACCCATTTGTAGGAATCTGAAGGTGATATTATACAAACACTGTCATGGAGGTGGGAGCTGTGTGAAGTGTGTGAGAACAGCCCATGACAATGGGCAGGTGTACTGGTGAGTGAGAGATTGAGTTTGTTCTGCCTCTTGATCTTCATTATGCGTTGGGAGACGGAAGGAAAAAGTCTGTCAAAGCCTGCCACATGCATGCACACAGAAACACACACACACACACACACACACACACACACACACACACACACACACACACACACACACACACACACACACAAACACACATACACACACAAAAAGATTAGACAGGTCTGGGTCACAGTACAGGGTTGTTCTGGGTCAAAGGGGGGAATTTAAAATATGTCAAACTCAGCTTCTGCACCTGAGGAAGTTCAGAGGGGCAAAGCTGTGATTTAAACATGAGCAGCCACATACATCTGCTTACTGCAGTGAGCAGGTCTGAGACCTGTTGGTACCTGCTGTACAGGTCTGGTTTACTAATCAGATACATACTGGTACGGGAGGACCAACTGCATTACTGTAGCATCATCACTCTAGCATCCTGAGTATGGCATCACAGGATACATAGTGATTATATATTTTGATTTAATATACAGTATGCATGCACTCACACACGCCCTGTGTCGTGTCGGTCTCCAGTAATGCAGTAATGGCTGGCAGGTATGCTAGATTTTAGAGTGCCTCCCGGGACGCAGGAAGCTAATTAACCTCCCAGCTGGCTTGTTCCCTCTACACACATCAGCCGCCACACACTAATATATACAGTTGAAGTCGGAAGTTTACATACACTTAGGTTGAAGTCATTAAAACTCATTTTTCAACCCCTCCACAGATTTAGGACATCTACTTTGTGCATGACACAAGTAATTCTTCCAACAATTGGTTACAGACAGATTATTTAACTTATAATTCACTATATCACAATTCCAGTGGGTCAGAAGTTTACATACACTAAGTTGACTGTGCCTTTAAACAGCTTGGAAAATTCCAGAAAATTATGTCATGGCTTTAGAAGCTTCTGATTTACATAATTTGAGTCAATTGGAGATGCACCTGTGGATGTATTTCAAGGCCACCTTCAAACTCAGTGACTCTTTGCTCGACATCATGGGAAAATCAAAATAAATCAGCCAAGACCTTAGATAAAGAATTGTAGACCTCCACAAGTCTGGTTCATCCTTGAGAGCATTTTCCAAACCCCTGAAGGTACCACGTTCATCTGTATAAACAATAGTATGCAAGTATAAACACTATGGGACCACGCAGCCGTGATACCGCTCAGGAAGGAGACAAGTTCTGTCTCCTAGAGATGAACATACTTTGGTGCGAAAAGTGCAAATCAATCCCAGAACAACAGCAAAGGACCTTGTGAAGATGCTGGAGGAAACAGGTACAAAAGTATCTATGTCCACAGAAAAACGAGTCCTATATCAACATAACCTTAAAGGCCACTCAGCAAGGAAGAAGCCACTGCTCCAAAACTACCATAAAAAAGCCAGACTACGGTTTGCAACTGCACATGGGGACAAAGATCGTACTTTTTGGAGAAACGTCCTCTGTTCTGATGAAACAAAAATATAACTGTTTGGCCATAATGACCATCGTCATGTTTGGAGGAAAAAGGGGGAGGCTTGCAAGCCGAAGAACACCATACCAACTGTGAAGCACGAGGGTGTGATGATCTGACTGAGGCCAGGCCTCAGAATCCCACTAGAGGGAGTGGAAGTGCCACAGTCAGGTCATCACATCAGGAGTGGGTTGTTGGTGATCCCCAATTGGAGACAGCTGTCCAGAGTTGTCTCTAATTGGGGATGCTATACAAGCGCTCCACAATCCACCTGCGTGGTGGATCATTGTTTGTTCCTGCTTGTCTACAGTAGATACAGCAAGTAAGTCACAGTGTTTTTGTTTGTAGTCGTTTTGTTTCATTCTCCTTGTTTATTTTGAATGCTTCGTGAGAACATCTCATTTAAAATAAAAAGGATGACACTCCACGAACGCTCCGTATATCGTCCCATGTATACGCACTGTGACAGAGGGTGGCAGCATCATGTTGTGGGGGTGCTTTGCTGCAGGAAGGACTGGTTTACTTCACAAAATAGATGGCATCATGAGGAAGGAAAGTTATGTGGATATATTGAAGCAACATCTCGAGACATCAGTCAGGAAGTTAATGTCACGGTTGTGTGTATAAATGGACCAAGGCGAAGCGCAGTCGTAGTTCAGTATGATATTTATTCAACTCAAATATACTTATACACGAACTACCAAAAGTAACAACGTTACACAAACATAAATGCACTTACTTTAACCTGACACTAAGGACAATGACCCACACACAGGTGTGGGACAGAACAACTTAAATAGAATCGCCAATCAGAGACAACGCTTCGCAGCTGCCTCTAATTGGGGATTCAACACAAAACATAAACAGATCTGTCAGGCTCTGACCCCGTCTATCTAGAGGAGCCAAAGGGCTCCCTATGGCCAGAGCCTGACAGTTAAAGCTTGGTCGCAAATGGGTCTTCCAAATGGACAATAACCCCAAGCATACTTCCAAAGTTGTGGCAAAATGGCTGAAGGACAACAAAGTCAAGGTATTGGAGTGGCCATCACAAAGCCCTGACCTCAATCCTATAGAACATTTGTGGGCAGAACTGAAAAAGCGTGTGCGAGCAAGGAGGCCTACTAACCTGACACAGTTACACCAGTTCTGTCAGGAGGAATGGGCCAAAATTCACCCAACTTATTGTGGGAAGCTTGTGGAAGGCTACCCGAAACGTTTGACCCAAGTTAAACAATTTAAAGGCAATGCTACGAAATACTAATGGAGTGTATGTAAACTTCTGACCCACTGGGAATGTGATGAAAGAAATAAAAGCTGAAATAAATCATTCTCTTGTCAGGCTCTGGCTATAGAGAAGCAAATAGGCTTCTCCATGTAGTTATGGTCAGAGTCTGACAGTGTCGTTCTTTTCTGTTTCTGTGTGGGGTTTGGGTTGGATCCCTAATTAGAGGCAGCTGCACCGCATTGTCTCTAATTAGGGATCCCATATATGTTGAGTCTGTCCTTCACTCTGGTGTGGGTCGTTATCGATGTATGTCGCAGTCACGGTGAAGTAAGTGCTATTCTTTACGTCCGTTCATTTGGTGTGTTTTTTTTAACGTGACGTTCGTTAGTCTGTTGGTTTTGTGTTATTTTAGTTCGTCATTTTTGGTGTCGATTATACATAGTATATATATATTTGAATATACAAAGTATAAAGAAATAAAGAATGTCGAACTACTATCCCTGCGCTGCGTCTTGGTCTCTCCACATCCCATCTCGTGACATCTCTCTACTATTATTCTGACATTTCACATTCTTCAAATAAAGTGGTGATCCTAACTGACCTAAAACAGGGAATTTGTACTAGGATTAAATGTCAGGAATTGTGAAAAACTGAGTTTAAATGTATTTGGCTAAGGTGTATGTAAATTTCCGACTGTATGTATATATCTAAAACATGGGCGTATGGGCTGGCGCTCTTAAAGACCTCCATGGAGAAAACATGACACGCATGGGCTACTGGATGTTAACTTCATCAATACCAACACAATAGAACTCACTATTCCTGATGGGGGACATTATAAACTGGGTGGTTTGAGCCCTGAATGCTGATTGTATTTTTTCTGCTCTAATTACCTTGGTAACCAGTTTATAACAGCAATAAGGCATGGCTAAGGGCTGTATCCAGGCACTCCGCGTTGTGTCTTGTCTAAAAACAGCCCTTAGCCGAGGTATATTGGCCATATACCACACCTCCTCGTGCATTATTGCTTAAATATATAACAACATGCAAGACAGCACAAGGGCTGTCCCTATCATTTCCTTTGTGGTAGCTGATGTGAGAAAACTGGTACACACAATAGTAGAACAGTCGACATTCCATTACTGTCCACCAGCAATCAATACGAAATGAACATGGGAATATTAGGAAATGAACATGGGAATATTAGGAAATGAACATGGGAATATTAGGAAATGAACATGGGGAATATTAGGAAATATTGTTGGGGCATATATATTTTTTCTGCCTCTTTACTAAGAGAAGCCAGCAAGTGTATCTGCATGAGACATATGGGAAAGAACATATAGCCCTATCCCTAGCTACAGTACAGTGCATATTGCTCTAACTCACACGCTGCAGTCTCTCAACCTCCACACACATGATTATAAATCATAGCAGCACCAGTTATTGATGATAGCCATTTCTATTTGTGCTCCTGTGAGCAGCTTTCCCCAGTCAGCTAGCAGCACATGCCTACTCACATGCAGGCAGGTGATTCTAATTGAATCTGCTTATAAATTATAGATAAGAGAGTTCTAATTATTCTGGTTTGTTCCATTCTTTATAGGAACACTATTTAATTGAATGGAAATGGGAAATTTCATCAGGAGTTTGAGTTAGTGTGCTTTACCAAAGGCACTGATGAGAATATGGAAAATATGGATACCAACAGAATCTCTCCAGACCTGGTTTTGGTAGATAGAGATATTGAGGCAGAATACTAGCCAAAGACTACCTGATCACTCCCTAGAGGTGATGGTACCTTATTGTTCAGTTTTGAAACAACCCTCCACTGGCCCATATTCATCTTTCAGTCAATACTGCGACGCTGGGCTGGCTCACTGCAGCTGATGTGATTTGTTCTAATGTCAGCAGTGGGGATGGAGAAAGGCAATAGGGAAATAGTAATATGCAAATGAAAAGGGAGTCTTTATGGGAGTTTGAATGGGGTAGGTGCATGGCCAATAGGACATCAAAACGAGCTAACATAAATTGTCCATCTCATCTAAAAGTTTGCGTTTCTAAATCTCTTGGCAACAGCACGCTGTTTGTTGTGGGTAACAATGCACCTTATTGGATAAAAATACAGGGTGGACAGAGGGAGAGAAATTAAGGCAATAAGAGTAGCTGTAGCAAGGAGAGAGAGAGGAGAGAGGAGAGAGAGAGAGAGAGAGAGAGAGAGAGAGGAGAGAGGAGAGAGAGAGTGGAGGATGAGGGCGCAGTAGCAGCAGTAGCAGCAACAGGTCCAATCAGTCACAAAAGAGAGTCATTTATCTCAGTCGGAGAGGTACTCATTCAATTATTCTCTAAATGTTTACTTTGGTGGAAACAGAGTCGCTCCGGCAGGGCATCTATTGATTAATTGAATTTTTATACTGCCACATTACACTGCTAGATTAGGACCAAGCTGGTGTGAATGAATAGTTCACACCTTAGACAGTTCGCAACAAGAGAGTGCACTTAGATGCGCCGTGCCAGAGAATGAGTGCACGATATATGAATGTATGGCTAGTAGGTGTACATTGAAAATAAATGAGAGAGAGAGACAGAGAAAGAGAGAGAAAGAAAGAGACAGAGAGAAAGAAAGAGACAGAGAGAGTCTCTGTTTCCTTGGCGTGCATGAGTCATACACTGAGTGTACAAAACATTAGGAGCACCTGCTCTTTCCATGACAGACTGACCAGGTGAAAGCTATGATCTCTTCAATTAGTGTAGATGAAGGGGAGGAGACAGATTAAAGAATTATTTTTAAGCCTTGAGACAATGGAGACATGGATTGTGTATCAATATTAGGAAGGTGTTTCCAATGTTTGATATATGTTTGTGTATATTCCGTGTATACCATATTGTAAATGTGCTTGGTCAAGAGGTCCATAACGATGCTATCTGTGTGTTTATGCACTCTGTGTGTGCATGAGAGAGCGAGAGAGAGAGAGAGAGAGAGAGAGAGAGAGAGAGAGAGAGAGAGAGAGAGAGAGAGAGAGAGAGAGAGAGAGAGAGAGAGAGAGACTGGGGAGATAGAGGGATAGCAAGGGATTGCAGTAAATCGTTAACTTTGAGTACACAGTAAATTGCTGACTCATTTAAAGAACAGGAGTCCAATTACACCCTAGGAATGCCTGGCACCCCTCCGCCCCTCTGGTGATTGATCTGCTGCTTGGACTTCTCACAGACATTTGTTATCTCAAGTTTTATTTTGAATGTGTACAAACCCATAGCAAAACGTGATCAGTTGTTAGGCAGAAAGTAGTGCAGTGACAACCGGTATTTACAGTCCAAATTAAGTCCTCGCTCAGGTTGGCAGTTATGCGTTTTCTTTGTGTTAATGCCCTGGCTTTATCTACAAGCATTTCCATCACATATTCCTCTCTGCAGTAAATAGGTCTCCATCCAAAGCGCCCAACTCGCAAGGTATAACAACTGTAATAATTTAGAGGGCCAGCGCTTGGGGAAAAGCGACAGAAGCCATTTATTGAGAAAATTGGGACTGCAGTATCGAGAGTACTAATAGCAGGAGAATGACAGGGAGGAGACTTAAAGTGTAGGAGGGATTGATGACCTTAGAGAAAGGGACTTGAGCTTTATACCACTGGTGACACGTTTGTTTGGTGGTTAAGTTTGAGTGAAAAGATCAAAATGTCTGTTTGAGAGAAACTGAAGCAAATTGGATATATTTGGGAGCCTTTCCAGGAGTGGGGAAGCACTTCAGCTAAAAGTTAAGCAGAATTGGTAGCAAAAGAGGAATAATTGATTCAAATGTTTAGTTCTACAAAGGCGAGTGCTGATATCAATGGATAGGTTCCTGTGCTGAGATGTCCTGACAGGAAAGTGGGAGTGGAAGCATAGGAAAGTAGGTTCCACACAAAGGAATAAAGTCAGATAGAGGAGAGGTTGTGTGGATATAAAGTGGCAGAATGGGTTATACACTTTGGTCCCACTTTGACACAAACAAAATACTAGTTCTGTATTCATCCACAATGACAACTCCATGCCTGAAATTCAGAAACTGCCAGGGTGTGAAAGCTGTGAGTAAGCCCAGATAAGAGCATTGGCTAAAGTCATTTAAGATGGAGAGTAATGTAATCTGTTGAATGGTACAAAGCCTTAACCTAAAACTCATTTCTCCCTCCATGGCATTGTGCTTTGTCTGCAGAAAAGAGGATTTGTAGTGAGTTTCCAGACACTTAGAGCTAGTGGTGAACAGGAGAGTTATAATTCATATCCCACCAGATTCCCAGCCCAGTCAACACACACACACACATAGGCTAAATCCCAAATCCCTCCCTTGTCCCAAAGCTGAGGGAGTGAAAATGATCAAGGGTGCAGGGTCTAATTAGACCCTCAGATAGACACTTCGACCAAGCCAGCAAGGCTGCAGGCTTCAGAGCGAAGTACTATCCCGACACGCACTGCGATATGTTTGGAGTTTCATGTACAATTTCATACAAAAAAAACATCAAGGACCAGTGGACTAAAAGCCACATACAGTCTTGGCTGTAAGCTGCTTTCAAATAAATTATTATATAAAAACACTTTTTACTATTGAGAATAAATGTGTAATTATTTCTTTATACTTTGTATATTCAAACTACAGCGGGAGGTTTTAAGGTGTTACTTCAAGCATCCATTTAACTCAGCTGAAAGGGCATGTTAAGTAGCCCAGTGTAAAGGGAACAGGTACAGTCATGTGACTGTAAGTACACCTCCTGGAAAGTTCTCTTTTATTTTACATTTTTTGGACGGATGGATATGTAATCTTCACTCCAACACTATTGATAGATAAAGGTTACCCAATTTAACAAATAACAACAACAAAAAACTTTGAAAATGTTATGCAATTAAAATAAATCCTTATGGAGAAAAAGTTAGTACACCCCTACCTTTACCATCACATAAAATCGCTAAAATTAGAATTAGGTACCAAAACAAGTGCAAATGATTAGAAAACATTGCACAAACTTGGCCTACATGGGAGGTTAGGAAAGAAGAAGCATCTGCTATCCAAAAAGAATATCAAGACACAACTGACTTTTGCCAGACAACACCAGGGTAAAGTAATTTGTGTCTTGATATTCTTTTTTGAGAGCAGAGCCTTCTTCCTTCCTGACCTCCATGTAGGCCAAGTTTGTGCAGTCTCTTTCTGACAGTGTACCCATGCACTTCGACATTGATTGTGGCAAGAGAGGCCTGTAGATCCCTTGATTTTACCCTGGGGTTCTTAGAGACTTCTATGAGCATCTCTTGGGCTGACATTGGTGGGACGACCTGTCCTAGGTAGTTTGCCAGTGGTCTGGAATTTTCGTCGGACAGTGGAATTATGTACTTCGAATTGCTTGGAAATGAAATGATGTACTTCGAATTGCTTGGAAATGGATTTGTAACCCCTCCCAGACTCATGGGCATCAATAATCTTTCTTCTGAGGGCCTCGGGTAGGTGTTTTGATCTTTGAATTATGTGTTACCACACACCCATGGTTAAGACCAAACCAGACCAATTTTCTTATTTTTATGGAAAACCAGTTTCTCTCTAATGTTTTCTAATCATTTGCACTTGTTTTGGTACCTAATTATAATTTTAGCCATTTTATGTGATGGTAAAAGTAGGGGTGTATTCACTTTTTCCCCATAAGGAAAAGGCATTTTTGTTTATTGTAAAAAACATTGTCAACGTTTTTTTTTGTGTGTGTGATTTGTTAAATTGGTTAACCTTTATCTGTCAATAGTGTTGAAGTGAAGATTACATATCCATCTGTCCAAATATGTTAAAGATCTTTCCAGGGGGTTTACTTACTTTTTCACATGACTGTATATAAACTATATTGTGCAGGTTGGTGTCCATCATATTTCCACACAGAACAGAGTAATGGAACAATAATAGGTAGGAAATTAGAAGGACGGTCACATTCATGAACTTGCTAATAACTTCCTGACCTCTCAGCAGCAGAAATAACATACACAGTGGTTGTGTCCTTCCTCCATCCCTGGGGAAGACCTTTGTGTGTGTGTGTGTGTGTGTGTGTGTGTGTGTGTGTGTGTGTGTGTGTGTGTGTGTGTGTGTGTGTGTGTGTGTGTGTGTGTGTGTGTGTGTGTGTGTGTGTGTGTGTGTAATTCATAGAATGGATAGAGAAACAGGATAAAAAAGGGTCCTGGAAGTGTAGTGGAAGGACATAAGTTATAGGAATTTTGATCAGAAATGATGGAATGCTGAATATGATATGAATCATGAATGTTTAACCGAGCATGAAGAGGAAATATTAAACTTACATTTGGAGTTTGGTATTTGGTCATTTATGTGATCATCAGGTTTACTGCAGCAGGTATTTGCATAATTAATGTATAACTGTTTCCAGATGTGCTTAATAATGCAATAATAATGCTATTTCAGATAGCCCTTTCTGTCAGACTACAGTCCTAGCCCCGAGGCTTAGGATCTCACCACCCCTAATACAAAACTGAGCGTTAGGCTGTGCATATTCTGAGCAGAGGCAATAGCAGCCACATCACTGAGGAAACCAGGATTGTCTGGGAGGGGATCTATCAGCAGGAAACCAGGATTGTCTGGGAGGGGATCTATCAGCAGGAAACCAGGATTGTCTGGGAGGGGATCTATCAGCAGGAAACCAGGATTGTCTGGGAGGGGATCTATCAGCAGGAAACCAGAATTGTCTTTGAGGGGATCTATCAGCATGAAACCAGGATTGTCTGGGAGGGTATCTTTCAGCATGAAACCAGGATTGTCTGGGAGGGTATCTTTCAGCATGAAACCAGCATTGTCTGGGAGGGGATCTATCAGCATGAAACCAGGATTGTCTGGGAGGGGATCTATCAGCATGAAACCAGGATTGTCTGGGAGGGGATCTATCAGCATGAAACCAGGATTGTCTGGGAGGGGATCTATCAGCATGGGAGTGGAGAAGGAAAACAAATTCATATGGCAGGCTTCCATATTTAGAGAAATATAAAATGTTACAGCCAGTAAATCTTTGATGAGTCCCAAACTATTCCTCTTTCGGCAGGAAGGCTTTGGGGTATTTTAACCAGTGTGGTGGTGTTGTTTTTTCGTCTTGGTGAAGGCCTGGGTTGATTTACTTTATTAGATGCCGGGAGAAATGAAAATAATGAATAGAAGAGTTTGGAGGCAGAGGAACTGAGGGAACAAGGGGATGTGTAGGGGGAGAATCATTCACAGCAGGAGACAGACGCCAAGTGTGTGTGTGAGATCACATGGGTCTGCATATCTCTTCTCCCTCCCTACCCTCTTCCCCCCGTAACATGATGGAGCTCATTGGCAAGGTAAAGTGACAGCCATGTTTAATTTCCATGAAATAACAGAAAATTGAACACAGTGAGAATGGGGAGCGACGTGGCTTTTCATCAAGAGCCCCAGACAAATTAACAGAGTAGAGCTGCTATGCTATAGTAAGAGTCAGACTGTGAGGGCTTGGTTGTGGTAAGGCCTCTTACTCCCACCTAGGGGAGGAGAGAGGCACACAACCAAGTCCTCACACCCTAACTAGGGAGATTATGATCCCCAATCAGAGACAGCTGTCTAGCGTTGTCTCTGATTGGGGATAGTATTTAAGCTCCACACAAAGCCACCTGTGTGTGGATCATTGTTCGTTTGTGTTTGTCTGCACTGCCAGCAGCCCACAACGTAAGTCACTGTGTTTTGTTTAGTTTCATTTGTTTCTCTCTCCTTTTGTATTTTCGTGCCTCGTGAGTCCATCTCCGAAATAAAAAGGAATGACGCTCCACCAGCGCTCTGTGTATCGTCCCATCAATCCAAACTGTGACAGAATGATCCACCACCCTGGGACGCAACGGGGGATTACTTTGGGAGATATCCTCCTCGGTATGGGGAAAATTACCGAGGAGGAACACTCCCATTATCGTGCGGTGGAGGAGGGCTGGTGTCCGGAGCAGAGGCGCCGAAGACGGGGGAAACGTCACCGGGCGAAAGCGAAGGACCAGCCTGGAGCCCAGAAGAACCCCCAAACTGATTTTGGGGGGGGGCTATGGGAGTGGTCGGGGATCGAGGGAGAAGAGCCCCGACCACTGCACTCGTGGGGGTTCCAGGAGGAGCCCCTACAGCCGTGGGAGCAGGAGTACAGAGAGGAGTCGGAGGAAGACGACGACGATGTGCTTCTGTTCCCTCACTCGTGGGGGTTCCCGGAGGAACCCTCACAGGATGGGGATTGGCGGTGGAGTAGGGACGACAGGGACAGTCGTGCTCCAGCGCCAGTTCCCAGTCCGGTGCCTCCAGCGCCGGTCCAGAGTCGGAGACGGAGGAGACCGACTCAGCGCACCAAACCATCGGTGCGCAACTATAGCCCGGTACGGCCCGCGCCTGCTCCGCGCACCAGCTCTATGGTGCGTGTCTCCAGCCCGGTGCGACCCGTGCCAGCTCAACGCACCAACCCAACGGTGCGTTTCCCCAGCCCGGTACGGCCCGCGCCTGCTCCGCGCACCAGCTCTGGGGAAACGCACCAAACCATCGGTGCGCAACTATAGCCCGGTACGGCCCGCGCCTGCTCCGCGCACCAGCCCAACGGTGCGTTTCCCCAGCCCGGTGCGACCCGTGCCAGCTCAACGCACCAACCCAATGGTGCGTTCCACCAGCCCAGTACCGCCCGTGCCTGCGCCTCGCATCAGACCAGTGGTGCGTGTCCCCAGTCCAGTACGCCCCGTGCCTACTCCTCGCACGGAGCCTACAGCGACGGTCGCCAGCACAGCTCTGTGGTTGGAGACCATCTCTGCGTCGGTGCCCAGGGTGGGCACGACGTTCAGCCCCGCTGTGGAGCAGGAGCTCCATAGCGCGTCGGTGCCCAGTCTGGGGCCGACATCCAGCCCAACCACAGGGCTGGAAACCATCTCTGCGTCGGTGCCCAGGGTGGGCACGACGTTCAGTCCCGCTGTGGAGCAGGAGCTCCATAGCGTGTCGGTGCCCAGTCTGGGGCCGACAGCCAGCCCAACCACAGGGCTGGAAACCATCTCTGCGTCGGTGCCCAGGGTGGGCACGACGTTCAGTCCCGCTGTGGAGCAGGAGCTCCATAGCGTGTCGGTGCCCAGTCTGGGGCTGACAGCCAGCCCAACCACAGGGCTGGAAGCCACCTCTGCGTCGGTGCCCAGGCAGGGCACGACGTTCAGCCCCGCTATGGAGCAGGAGCTCTGTAGCGTGTCGGTGCTCAACCTGGGGCAGACAAGCAGGCCAACTACAGGGCTGGAGACCACCTCTACGTCGGTGCCCAGGGTGGGCACGGCGTCCAACCCGAGATCTCCAGTGAAGGTCAGCAGCCCGAGGCCTCCGGTGAAGGTCAGCAGCCCGAGGTCTCCGGAGAAGGTCAGCAGCCCGAGGCCTCCGGTGAAGGTCAGCAGCCCGAAGCCTTCGGTGAAGGTCAGCAGCCCGAGACCTCCGGAGAAGGTCAGCAGCCCGAGGCCTTCAGTGAAGGTCAGCAGCCCGAGACCTCCGGTGAAGGTCAGCAGCCCGAGACCTCCGGTGAAGGACAGCAGCCCGAGACCTCCGGTGAAGGTCAGCAGCCCGAGACCTCCGGTGAAGGTCAGCAGCCCGAGACCTCCGGTGAAGGTGAGCAGCCCTGAACCTCCACCGGAGCCCCATCCGGGTCCAGCAGTCTGCTCCGCTACAGCGCCAGAGCGGGCCGCTCCACCGGTGCCCAGTCCGGGGCCGGTCGTCTGCATCGCTCCAGTGCCGGAGCAGTCCGCTCCACCGGTGCCCAGTCCGGGGCCGGTCGTCTGCTTCGCTCCAGTGCCGGAGCAGTCCGTTCCACCGGTGCCCAGTCCGGGGCCGGTCGTCTGCGTCGCTCCAGTGCCGGAGCAGTCCGCTCCACCGGTGCCCAGTCCGGGGCCGGTCGTCTGCTTCGCTCCAGTGCCGGAGCAGTCCGCTCCACCGGTGCCCAGTCCGGGGCCGGTCGTCTGCTTCGCTCCAGTGCCGGAGCAGTCCGCTCCACCGGTACCCAGTCCGGGGCCGGTCGTCTGCTTCGCTCCAGTGCCGGAGCAGTCCGCTCCACCGGTGCCCAGTCCGGGGCCGGTCGTCTGTTTCGCTCCAGTGCCGGAGCAGTCCGCTCCACTGGGGTCCGAGCCAGGGGAAAATATCAGCCCCTCTCCAGGGTCGAGGGCTCCCACACCAGGGTCCAGACAGGACTTGGTGAATGGCGGGAGTACTGAGGGGGGAACCATCGCGCCGGGGTCCGGACCGAAAGGAATGACGCTCCACCAGCGCTCTGTGTATCGTCCCATCAATCCAAACTGTGACACAGACACGTTCCCTTTTCTCTGGCAGCTACGTCCCATCAACACTACACGGAATCTGATACAACAATGCATACTGCAATAAGTATAAATATCTAGAATCAATTATTTTGTTCAGAAACTATAGAGGAAAGAGACTCTGCCTTCATAAGAAATAGAAGAAGAAATGTCCCCCTCGGGGATCAATAAAGTACCTATCTATCTATCTATCTATCTATCTATCTATCTATCTATCTATCTATCTATCTATCTATCTATCTATCTATCTATCTATCTATCTATCTATCTATCTATCTATCTATCTATCTATCTATCTATCTATCTATCTATAACAGTCAAACAGCATAGGAGGTTGTCTTTTGCAGTTACAGTATGTTGACAAACCAAGGCATTATCCTCACATGTACCGTTTTATGTGGACCAATATTCCCATAAATCACCAGGAACCCTATATGCCTGTAACATGAATAAAGACCCTGGTAACACTGACAACAACTCCATTCCTTATCAAGTCTCATGGTCGTACAGTGGCAGATCCTGTCTGCTGTTTAGAGCAACACCAAGATCTATTTTCTGAACCTCGGAACGCAGAGATGAAAGTATGTCAGCTTGTTGACGCAGAACAGTGAGGATAATTATTTATACCCAGGCACATATGGGACTACTTCACTCAGCAGCTCCGAGCCCCAAATGCAACCGACACACCCATCTCCCTCCTCCAGTGCAAACAAACATTCTCTCACTCAACCCCCCACCAAGCACACAAAGCTCAATTCACTCATGGTACTGTAGAAAGCCATGGATCCGTTATTCATCTTTCAGCAGCTCTGATCTAGTCCTAATATCCGCTCTCCTGCCTTGAAAACATTATTTTTAAGAGTCAGAATGGGTCTTTCCATCCAAAGAGTATGAGTTACATAAAGCCCAGTGCATTCAGTGGATATTTCACAGCTTTGGTGTTTATCCTCAGACAAAGAGTCTGCAGAATAAGAGGGACATTTACAGACACCCTGGTTCGATTCCAGGCTGTATCACAACCGGCCGTGATTGGGAGTCTCATAGGGCGGTGCACAATTGGCCCAGCGTCACCTGGGTTTGGCCGGTGTAGGCCGTCATTGTAAATAAGAATTTGTTCTTAACTGACTTCCCTAGTTAAATAAAGGTTAAAAAAATCATAATAATAATAAAACCTCTAACTGAAATACTATAACTTCTCTGATTTGGTGACACATACTGTATGAATGTGCTTTACTCGAAAACATGTGGGATTTGATATACTGTAGGTCTGTCTGCAGTGCTGCAAGGCAGATCACAGCACACACCCTCTGTCCACTCAAAATAATGGTGAGTTTGATGCTTTTCACAGTCCAGCTTGCCAAGCAGTTTGTCTGAAATGATAACTTCCTGTTCATAAAAAATCCCCGAAATAGCCTAGATGTTTCGAACAACTGTGGCACTCACTCCCCCATGCAGTCCCTGTTCCAAGAAACAACTTAGGTCTGGGCATCACTCCATCCCTCCTGACACGCACGCACGCACGCACGCACGCACGCACGCACCCACACACACCCACACACACCCACACACACACACACACACACACACACACAGAGCGACAGAGACAGAGACAGAGAGAGACATACACACACACCCAGACAGAGACACACACAGCAAACGTCCAGTCACCCGCTACTCTACCCAGACTGCTCTACTCCCCACGCCATCTCTGCCAGACAAATTAGCGCTCCCAGGCGAGAGCTGGCCTGTCTCATCAAACTAGCTAGCAGTAGAAATCGCTGCCCTCTCTTTCCATCCCAGGGAACAGCAGACAGCTAGGCAACATCTGCATAAGACATTTTATGTCACCTCTTCAGCAACCTTTGATGGAACCAGAGTTTAAAAAGTATTGTTCCCGCCCCAGTGATGGACAGATGCACCTGCCCTATGTTTTGTTGTAGCTGCTTGACAAAGAAATTTCCCCCTCAGGGATCAATAAAGTACCTATCTATCCTATCTATAATAAAACTATACTATGTATGTATGACAGGCTGCTTGGGCACTTTAAATGATGGATGGCAGTCTGTGCACTAATTTATGCTGAGCTAGTTCACATGTTTCCTTCAACAGAACAGTAATGGGTACTTTAGCCCCTGGGTCGGTTCTAATGTGCTTTGCATGCATGCATGTGCATGTCATTGGAATGGAGGGCACTGCATGACTAGAGGAGAGAGCGTAGAGTAGCCAAAGGCTTCGTTTACACAGGCAGCCCAATTATGATCGTTTTTTCAGTAATTGGTCTTTTGACCAATCAGATCATCTCTAACAAAGATCGGATGTGAAAAGATCTGATGTGATTGCACCAGGAAAAGAGCAGAGATGTCAAACGTTGGCTTGATGAGATAGAGCTGCATGGGAAAACAGAGCGTATAGCCTGATCCTCCAGAGACGTGGGTGGCAGGCTCTAATCAGCCCTGCCTGGGGTTATAAAAACAGACCGATTCAGATCCTCCGAAAGTGAATTTCTGATGTGATTTCTTCTTCATATGGTTTTGTTTGGTTGCCTTTCACAAGGGAAATCATTCTGCCCGGGGGCAAATGAGCAGAGACAGTACTCTCCCCCTATATCCTATCCAAACACACACATTATCTTTTGCCCTCTTGATCTATCGTTCTCTTTTTTACTGTCACCCCATCTCTAATTCTCTACTCTCCCCCAAATCTCATCTGCTTTCTCGTTCAACTGACCTTGGCCTCAGAAATAACACATTTACGTTCTCTGAAAAGGTCAGCTCCTCAATTTACACGACATATACAAAAGAATGTGGACACCCCTTCAAATTAGTGGATTCTGCTATTTCAGCCACAACTGTTGCTGACAGGTGTATACAATTGAGCACACAGGCATGCAGTAGAATGGTCCATACTGAAGAGCTCAGTGACTTTCAACGTGGCACCGTCATAGGATGCCACTTTTCCAACAAAGTGACCACTGAGTGCTGAAGCACACAGCGTGTAAAAATTGTCTGTCCTCGGTTGCAACACTCATTACCAAGTTACGAACTGCCTCTGGAAGCAACGTCAGCACAATAACTGTTTGTCAGGAGCTTCATGAAATGGGTTTCCATGGCCGAGCAGTCGCACACAAGCGTTGGCTGGAGTGGTGTAAAGCTCGCCGCCATTGGACTCTGGAGCAGTGGAAACGCGTTCTCTGGAGTGATGAATCACGCATCATCATCTGGCAGTCCGACGGACAAATCTGGGTTTGGCGGATGCCAGGAGAATGCTAACTGCCCCAATGCATAGTGCCAACTGTCAAGTTTGGTGGAGTTGTTTTTCTGTTGTTTTTCATGGTTCGGGCTAGGCCTCTTAGTTCCAGTGAAGGGAAAACTTAACGCTACAGCATACAATGACATTCTAGATGATTCTGTGCTTCCAACTTTGTGGCAACAGTTTGGGGAAGGCCCTTTCCTGTTTCAGCATGACAAAACCCCCATGCACAAAGAGAGGTCCATACAGAAATGGTTTGTCGAGATAGCTGTGGAAGAAATTGACTGCCCTGCACAGAGCCCTGACCTCAACCCCATCGAACACCATTGGGATGAATTGGAACGCCGACAGCGAGCCAGACCTA
The DNA here is from genome assembly GCA_023634145.1 of Thymallus thymallus. Taxonomy (NCBI): domain Eukaryota; kingdom Metazoa; phylum Chordata; class Actinopteri; order Salmoniformes; family Salmonidae; genus Thymallus; species Thymallus thymallus. Next base: position 25,071,392 of record CM042397.1, read on the forward strand.
ATCGCCCAACATCAGTGCCTGACCTCACTAATGCTCTTGTGGCTGAATGGAAGCAAGTCCCCGCAGCAATGTTCCAACATCTAGTGGAAAGCCTTCCTAGAAGAGTGGAGGCTGATATAGCAGCAAAGGGGGAACCAACTCCATATTAATGCCCAGGATTTTGGTCATGTAGTGTATCTTTTTTAAACACTGCTATGTTGCACTGCAGCTCTTCGCAGTGTGAGGGAGAAGAGAGGGAGGTGTTAAACAAGATGGAGAAGATGGGCAAAGATTTTAGAAAGATTTTGTGAGATGAAAAAGGTAGTTAAGCCAACAGTGGTGTAGACATGGGACTCTCCAGCAGCAGCATGGAGCCAGAGAGTTGGACTACTGCACTTATCTGAGTAAGATAATTTTGGCCTAAATCCGCATTTAGTGGAAATATGCTGATGTGGATTCTGTATGCATGTTCTCTGGAACTTCTTGTCCGTGTGGCTGGGGATGGCAAGTCCAAACAGCTCAAGCTCATTTAGATAAAGAAGCAATTTTGCTAATGAATTGTACAGTTAGCAGTTCTGGAGATACTGAAACATGTGTTGGGTCAAGCTACAGCCAGACACGCCAACTCATTGTGATGGGTAAAATGTTGACAAAAACAGGCAGGGAGAGTTTTGTGCTGAAGCTTGAAGAGCAGTGACAGCAGATAAGGTTTTCTGGATCAGAGCTCTCCAACTTATCTCACCATGTATCTCTGTTCTCTCACTCTCTTTGGGACTTCTGCAGCAGGCGACCCATGCAGGCTTTCTGATGATTCATTTCTCTGTCCCTCTCTTTCTCTGCTTTCTGTCTGAAAGCAGTGGTCCTCCTGGCTCCTGTCACTTATCTGTCCTCTCGCAAAAACAAATACAGGAGCCTCTTCATAAAGAGCTGATTATTGTAACTGTAAAAGTAACAAACAAAGTGGGCACGGTTAACCGCTCGACCAAGACGTATTTATTAATCTATTTGAATAGCAGGATGTAACGCCACAAAGTTCCCTCCATCAGACATTCATTAGCATATTATTTGCTGCATTGAGGAAAATGTCAGGAGATCACTTGGGTCACTGTGACAGCATCTATAATGTGTTTATCAAAGGCGGAGTCAGCACTAACGAGCAACAGGAGCTAGGTGTTTATGTACACAGGGCTGGAGGTGTCAGGACTAATAGTGTACCTCCCACCAAACTCATCTCACAGCCTAGGGAGTGTTTGCCCCTCCATCTCCTGAGATAATAAAAACACAGATTATATTAATTTTCTGTCAAGTTCTAGCCACAGTCTGTGCATCACTGTGATTGATTTTCAGCCTATTCGCTACAGGGAGACGATCAGCCTGGGACTTCAAAGAGGATGAATCAGAGGTGGTTCTACCAACAGATTACTGTCTGTGTGTATGACCATGTGGATTCTGTCTCTCCCACACAAAGCTATGTTCCGGCTGATGTTGACATCCAAGGTGTCACGCATTCACTGAGAAAAGCTCATCGATTTTTTCCCCCCCCAGTATATGTGGATACTGCAGGGAGAATGCAAACAGTCAAGAAAGAGGAGGACACATTTCTCTGACAGCCAATCTATCTGACATCATTGAATGTGTTTCTTCCCTGGTTGTAGAACCACACTGACAAACAGTCCCTCTCAGCCATACAGCATCTACAAAAGGACACAGTGCTGAAGTTTTAACAGTATTGATTTGAAGCACATATGGATGCTACTGGTGGTGAGAAAGTCATTCACCTGCCCTTTCAGAGTGTGGCTTACTGGGCAGCACTACTGTCTAACTAACTAGCCTGTTTCTGCTGCTACAACGCTGTTCAGTCAAGTCGTTATTAACCAGAACCTGAAGTAAAAGTCAACATGTTCTGCCTGATATTCCTGCACAGCACTGAACAATAACTTATAAAGGCTTGATAAAGTATTCATAAGCCCTATAGAGATGCCTTAAAAGCTTTTGTACATTCAGGGTGAACAAAATATCTTTAGTAAGGACTCCCTGGTGTTGGCTCTGCTGCATTCATAACAGCACCAATGAAATCTCAGCTTGGGGAGAAATGTTGATATTGTGGACTGCTTGTTACCTTTTCCTCCATCCCTCCCACTCTCTCCCCTCCTCACTCCCTCCTGCCCCCTCCTCCCCTTCTCTCAGGCCCATGGGCCATCAGTCCAACCCAGAGCGGAGCTCTGAGGGGCCATCCATCACAGGGCCCACCCCGCATCCAGGGGATAGATTTCCGCTCCCCCGGCCCACTCATCAATCACCCTGGGCTCCCCTGCATACCCAAGCAGCACAGAGAGGAGAGGAAGGGAAGGGAAAGACCAGGCAATGTCACAACTACTAGTACCAACCTGCCAGGCAGCTTCCACGGAGGTGATAAACATATACATACAGAACACCGCTTCTGAGGAGGACTTGTATTTCTATCCACTATTCAATTTTTGCTTTGGATTAAATGAATACCAAGTATTTATAATGTAAAACTCCACCACAGCTGGAGATCTTCTCTCAAACTGTCTAAAATGGGATTCTGTGATCAATGCAGTGAATGAAAACAGGTGGAGCCAACTGACTGACGCAAACTGATGCAAGGAAGAAAGAGACCTGAGACATTGCAAACTACAATGACTACAATTAAGAAGGAAAAGGAGGGAGCTGATGCAACAGGATAGAAAGAGCATGATCTGTGTGTATTTTGGGTTACACCACTACAGCACATCAAAGGTAGTGGAGGGAGAGGGAACATATAAACAGTACTTACTTAATTGAGTATGAGTCCAGCTGCTGAATTCTTCCTACAGGGCTAATGACAGATTATGGCAGGGGAGTCGGGGAGAAGGGGGTGGGGCGGGGCAGAAGGTTTGCTGATGTCAACACAGCCAGGAGGAGTTTACAGGTGTCTGCACTTCCTCAATGGTGACTCCTCCCCATCAACACACTTCTGCCCCACCCCTGAGCTAGTGACTGACAGAGGGGAGCTAGAGCTTCTGGTACTGCTGCTGCTACAGGCACTCTTGCAATTAAAACCTCTAATTAATCAGAGCTATTTAAAGAAGCCCATTCATCCCCCTCGGCAGGCAGAGCAGGCAGGCAGACAACCAGAGAGCAGGCAGACAACAAGGCAGGCAGACAACCAAGCAGGCAGACACCAGAGAGCAGGCAGACAACGAGGCAGACACCAGAGAGCAGGCAGACAACCAGGCAGACAACACAGAGCAGACAACACAGAGCAGACAACACAGAGCAAACAACACAGAGCAGACAACACAAAGCAGACAACACAGAGCAGACAACACAGAGCAGACAACACAGAGCAGGCAACACAGAGCAGGCAACACAGAGCAGGAAACACAGAGCAGACAACACAGAGCAGGCAACACAGAGCAGGCAACACAGAGCAGGCAACACATAGCAGGAAACACAGAGCAGACAACACAGAGCAGGCAAGAGGGAAAGATAAACTTAATGTTCTCTCTGATTTACCTTCTCTCCCTCCATGCCCCACTTTTTAGTTCTGCTGTTCTCAGTTTTCTTTCAGAGGCCTTGCAGCTGCTTTCAGAATTATTGCATAACAAGAGATTGGATATGCATTCGTGTGAGGAAAGGGCTGGCCCCGAGCATAAAGATCTGGACTATTATAAGCAGAGTAAAGTTTGTTATTTGTTGTTTGTTTACATTACAGTTCCAGCATAGCATTCTCAGAACTGTATAGTGTTCTGGAAATCAATCATGCAAGACAGTACATGGTTTCTGTGATTGAGAATCCACTGACTGAAGATCATATGTGCAAGTTCCAACCCCCCATACACACAGCTATTCCAAAAACCTGAAGCTTTTCCATATTTTCTCCAGTGCTTTTTTCTTCCGGAAAACATAACTGATGGTGGATCTGGTTGTTTAATCTTTAATCACCAGTGCTGTGCTAGGCACAGACATAATATATTGTTTTGTTGGAACATGCAGCCATAAAGAGCGAGTGTGATAGTAACTGCTTGATGGTGGCTGACGGAGACAGATTTCTACTGGAGATAGTAACAGAGGATCAGCTTGTTACTCATACTATCTACAGTGTATATACTGTATATCCCATTCTGTCCAACTGACTTACATGTAGCTCTACATTTACAGTAACTTTAATTGACAGTAACAATAATCACCAGTTTATGGGTTGTTTACTGGATACTGATATTTAACAGCTACCAACAAAACCACAGGACATCTCAGTTGGGAGGTGAGGTCATACTCTTTCCATGAATTCAAAAGCTCCTGTGGGTGATCTTCCCTGACACAATGATCTGCTCTGACACAATGATCTGCCCTGACACAATGATCTGCCCTGACACAAACACTCTAGAGAGTGACAAACATAGTAACTATTGCACCATACACTTATTGAGTAGGTATCTTCTCTTATACCTAGGGTTTCCTCGTAAGTGAAGCTTGTTTTGTTAATTTTCTCTGATACGGGAACTAATGTAATTCAATCAACATCCTAACATGGAATTAAATAGATTGAATTCCCATGAAGAACCCATCCAACCTCAAGGAGAGCAAACATCTACACTAATGATAGCCTATCATACATTACCTACTAGATCTTTAGCTATCTCTAGCCGTGTCTCTTCTGTTTACTTCTCCTCTGCTTGTCACTACCTCTTGTTCCATCAGTCTCACATGCCTGTTGACGAATCCACCATACATTCCTGTCATTTGAACATCTTATTTTAGGGGAAGAGATCATCAGTAAGTTAATTTCAAGCACAGGAGCTTTTCCTGCTCGCCCACCTTACTGATTAATTAATAATGTCTTGAGTAGATGTATTGTTAGTACCTTCTCACAGAAAGAGCAGTACAGGGAAATAAGATCGATAGTATTTTGCTGATTGTTTGTCCAGATGTATTGGTGCAAGAGGCTTAGTATACATGAGAACACAGACTAGCGGTTGGCACTCTGCCCATATCGAGCACACTTATCTCTGTCAACTGCTGCTTCATTCAGGGAGAGATTTTAAATGACCAACGTTTTAAAATATTAGGCTATCCCTTGACATTCAGAGGGCAAACAACCGGATGTTCCTTTCTGATTGGAGGAAGCCTACAACAACCGGATGTTCCTTTCTGATTGGAGGAAGCCTACAACATCCGGATGTTCCTTTCTGATTGGAGGAAGCCTACACCATATAGCCTATCTGCTTGGTTTCTTAAAGCCACAGTCTAAGAGTTCCAGTGCCTAGTTAAAAAAATAAAAATAAACTTGCACCATCCCCAGAAATTCAGACCATAGCCCAAACTTTCCAACCCAGTGGAGCGATTCAGCCTCCAACCTCAACAGTGAGGACAAAGTCATTGTTAATGCATGTTATGATAACAGAGGAAGTTTAAGACTAACCCTCGGACCTTTAATCAGTCGCGGTGAGGAAGGCTTTTCTACAGGAGCGGCTGATCCCGTTACCCGGGCAACCCCAATGCGAAGACAGGTGGTTTTATGGACAATCTGACCTTTATCGTATCCAGAGAGTAAGAGTAGTGCATACAAACGACCAAGCTCAATCAACTGAACGGTCAACGCTGCCCGGTGGTCACTTGGCCTTGAGCGCAGCAGCAAACTAATTAAGTTTTAGAAAGGAAAGGTATAATTTCCTCTGAATGGGCCCTCAGAGCATAATTATACTTTTTTTTGAACCCTTAAAAGAATCTCAGTTGAAGGACTTTTAGATCACTCAAAAAAGTCCTTGTTTTGATCAAGCAGAGGCCAGTGTTCGGAATGAGCGCAAGTGCACTGTGATTAGTAGGACATGCGTGGAAATAACCTCTGCAGCTGGTATGTTTTCAAGTAAATGGGTGTTAATGATTCACTCAAATTATCGGTCTACATAATAATAAACAAGTTTAGGAATGCTTAATAAATTGTTTGAATACCCTGCTCAGAGAGGATAGAAGACAATGCTATTTGGACATCAGATCACAAGAAATGATACACTACAGCAATAGTGCCATCTGCTGTGACTCTGCTATATGTACAGTTGAAGTCGGAAGTTTACATACACCTTAGCCAAATACATTTAATCCTAGTAGAAAATCCCTGTTTTAGGTCACTTAGGATCACCACTTTATTTTAAGAATGTGAAATGTCAGAATAATAGTAGAGAGAATGATTTATTTCAGCTTTTATTTCATTCATTACATTCCCAGTGAGTCAGAAGGTTGCATACACTCAATTAGTATTTGGTAACATTGCCTTTAAATTGTTTAACTTGGGTCAAACGTTTCGGGTAGCCTTCCACAAGCTTCCCACAATAAGTTGCGTGAATTTAGGCCCATTCCTCCTGACAGAACTGGTGTAACTGAGTCAGGTTTGTAGGCCTCCTTGCTCGCACACGCTTTTTCAGTTCTGCCCACAAATCTTCTATAGGATTGAGGTCAGGGCTTTGTGATGACCACTCCAATACCTTGACTTTGTTGTCCTTCAGCCATTTTGCCACAACTTTGGAAGTATGCTTGAGGGTCATTGTCCATTTGAAAGACCCATTTGCGACCGAGCTTTAACTTCCTGACTGATGTCTTGAGATGTTGCTTCAATATATCCATATAATTTTCCTTCCTCATGATGCCATCTATTTTGTGAAGTGCACCAGTCCCTCCTGCAGCAAAGCACCGCCACAACATGATGCTGCCACCCCCGTGCTTCACGGTTGGGAAGGTGTTCTTCGGCTTGCAAGCCTCCCCCTTTTTCCTCCAAACATAACAATGGTCATTATGGCCAAACAGTTATATTTTTGTTTCATCAGACCAGAGGACATTTCTCCAAAAGGTATGATCTTTGTCCCCATGTGCAGTTGCAAACCGTAGTCTGGCTTTTTTATGGCGGTTTTGGAGCAGTGGCTTCTTTCTTGCTGAGCGGATTGATTTGCACTTTTCGCAAACAAAGTAAGTACATCTCTAGGAGACAGAGCGCGTCTCCTTCCTGAGCGGTATGACGGCTGCGTGGTCCCATGGTGTTTATACTTGCGTACTATGGTTTTTACAGATTAACGTGGTCCCTTCAGGTTTGAAATTGCTCCCAAGGATGAACAAGACTTGTGTGGTCTACACATTTTTTTCTGAGGTCTTGGCTGATTTCTTTTGATTTTCCCATGATGTCGAGCAAAGAGGTACTGAGTTTGAAGGTAGGCCTTGAAATACATCCACAGGTACACCTCCAATTGACTCAAATGATATCAATTAGCCTATCAGAAGCTTCTAAAGCCATGACATAATTCTCTGGAATTTTCCAAGCTGTTTAAAGGCACAGTCAACTTAGTGTATGTAAACTTCTTACCCACTGGAATTGTGATATAGTGAATTATAAGTGAAATAATCTGTCTATAAACAATTGTTGGAAGAATTACTTGTGTCATGCACAAAGTAGATGTCCTAACCGACTTGCCAAAACTATAGTTTGTTAACATGAAATCTGTGGAGTGGTTGAAAAATGAGTTTTAATGACTTCAACATAAGTGTATGTAAACGTCCGACTTCAACTGTACATGGACTTGATATTTCTAGGCATTTTCTCATCTCATTCAAATGCATCTTATTTCTTGGGGACCAACTTGCTCTCTTATAAATAATACAACAGTTGGCTCTATGCAAAACAAATATTAGCAATACAAAATGCCATGAATAAATTATACAACCACTTGAACTTTGATTTGTGATACATTTATTAGTCTTGAAAACAGAAGACATTTGGATGTTAGGCATATACACAATGTTTTTAACCAGAAAGGCACCTGGACATGCAAGTGAGTTTTGCGTTAGGAATATTCCTGCAGTGTGGCTCAAAACTGGAGGGTGTACTACTAAAATCCAGACGAAATGGACACATTCACCTCAAGAAGATACACATCTGCTCTCAACTTCACTATCTTTATTTATAAGGTTAAAAAGCTAATAAGACAATAGTGGTGTTGTGATAGCTAAAATATATTTATAACATAAATACAATAGTCTTAACATTGTATATTTTCTGTGTTTACAGTGAAAAGCACAAATGGGAGTTCACTCCTATTATACAAATCAAAACTTGCCTAAACCTTTAATCCTTAAATGTAGCAATTTACACATACTTAATAAATTATAATCTCAATACAAACAATTAATTCTTTACCATTCAGAATCAAGAGCTATAAAAGTGCTCTCGTATAGGCCATTTATGTCGTTGGTTTGAAACTGAGCTGTAGTGAAGATACGGCTGTGATTGTCTGAAACATTTCTTTATTGCGATCAGTATGTACATGGGTCTCTCTAAGGGGGCTTTCCTGTCAAAGTCTTTGGCCCAGTGGATGGCTAATATATTTATATATCCGAGTACAAGGAAATAAAGTCACGCAAACTCATGGTTTTGGCTTCACATATGAGCATATCTGATCTGAACAGTGGCTGTGTCAACGGGGCTTTCCTACTGTTGAAAGAAATGCAGTACCCATAGACCTGTGTTGAGACACTTCCTTGATCTGAGCAAATGTTTTTTTTTGTCCAAAAAGCTGTATGCAAATATGAAGAGCAAGAATGTGATCAGTTTACATTCTGTCTGCATGGGAGTGATAGAGAGAGCAGGATATGGTCAATCATGTGTCAGAGAAACTTCCTCCTAATCCTGGCTCCTGTTCAGTAGGGCACACTGTAGCACTTTCTTCTCATTGGACAAGTTCAGGTAGTACCTCCCCTTTTCACTCAGTTTCAAAATGTTTTCTTCTTACTGGACACAACACTGATGTCAAAAGCTCCAGTACTCCACTTCTATTTCTCCTCCTCCTCTCACTGTGAAAAGGAGAAGCCTTCCCACGGTGAGGTGAGGGCATATGGACATGTTGGTTGGTTGGTGTCTCATTCTAATCTATATCATCAGTCCTGCTATGATATCCATTACTAAACCACAACCACACTGTACTAATATCTGGAGAACTACGATGAAAATGTGTGGCTTGTGCTAAGTATAGTGACCTGGTACAGCCGTGCAAGCCAGCAGGAACCAAAAGCACGATTGACTGCATCTTCTCTGGCCAGCAGGGGAAACAAATCATGGGTGCGCATCTCAGTGAGTAAATCAAAGCGTCTTAATTGGCCCTAGTAGTCTCCTTATGGACACCCAGATGGTCCCGCCCACAGTGCTTTTATCTCTTTCTGATTGGTCCCATGAGAGCTGCCATGGTATTTTGGAATCATCATCAGTGATGATTGGCCGTTCCCTCAGGCCTCATGTGGGTGGGATGGATGTCGGGTCACTTGCTGAGGCTGATGCTGACGTAGGATGTTGGGATGTAGCCCTCGTTCCCGTTGGCCCTGCGGACCCTGGTCCAGCCATCACCTTTATCCTCCTCCACTACAGACAACACCTCTCCCTCCTGCATGGTGATGGTCCCCTCACTGGCACCTAGCAGGGACATGACAGCAAGTTACACTATAGCCATGTATGTGATACCATAATAGTGTTGAATACATTGTTGTGATTGTGACCCATCCACACCTACCTGGGAAGTTGTACATGGCTGTACATTGGCCGATGGGAGCGACAAGCTCCTCCTCCTCCTCCTCCTCAAAGTCGTCGTCAAACTCGGCGTAGATGGCCTGAGAGGGGTCTGGGGTGCCTTCATCAGAGTGGGCTCCATCAGGGCTGGAGGGAGAAACAAGTATGCTTAATAATAAATATACAGATATGATTACCGTACATTCACTGACAGCCATGAGTGAAGTCTCAGCGTCTTGTTTCTAACCTGTATGGTTCATGAGTGCTGCCGTTGTTGTTGAAGGAGTGAGACCTGTAGCTCAACGTATCCTCTCGTAACGTATCTCTCCTGAGCATCGAATCCCCTCGCTTTCCTGCCTCTGTCAACCATGACTACAAAACAAAGCACGGAGGAAACATACGATTGTTTCCTATAGATTGTGCATGTGACAGATTGTGAGTGAGACCAAGTTCAAGAGAGAGAGACGGGTTAGTATACTCAATTAAGGAAACATGAGGTCTGTGTTTACAAAGAACTATGTGAAGAGGTAAATAACAATATGTATTCTAGCTTGCATTTAGGAAGATAGCATGCACTACATGACTGTGGCCAGTCCATTACCTCATACTTGTTGAGCTCTCCTCTCAGTCTCTCCATGTTCTGGGCTGTCTGGTTGATCTGGGGAGACAGACTGGCAGGGTCTCCCATCTGGGGGTTCTTCTCATACACATCTTTCATCTTCCCCAGGGCCTCACTGGAGAGACACAGGGGAGAGAGACACACAGAGAGAGAGGGGGGAGAAGAGAGATGGGAGGAGATGAGGGGTGGATTGATTCTCTGTGGAAATGCATCACCTGTGGAGTGCAGTAATTGGTAAACAACACACACACACACACAGGAATACTATGTTGGGAGCAGTTGTCAGTAGTCACAGAGCTGGTTGTCAAAGTAGTCAGTCAAACACACACACACACACACACACACACACACACACACCTCTGATCCACTTCCTTCTGCAGCTCCTTTCCAATGTCGTCTAGTTTCTGTTGTAACCTCTTCCTGCGCTGCTCGGGGGGGAGATGGCCAAAGTCCTCTGTCACTGTGGGCTGAGAAGACGCATAGGGAGGGCCAGTCACTTTAACACTCAACACACACACACAAGTTCTCCATCACCATGGCATGTGGTGGGAGAGGAACACGCCCATCCAACTACAACCACCTCTAGAGGAAATGCCAGTCTGTGGTTATGGTTCAGCTCAAGGGAAATAGTTGATGACAAGAAAACATATTTCAAATCTCTAGTAATGACATTTGTTTTTGCTTTAGAGTGAACAAACAGATAGGCTTTGTTTTTACACAGTGAGCTGAACCCTAGACCACCACCATTTTCACCAATGTACTCATTCCCAATACCATCCCATTGGCAGCACACCCAACCTAATAAGATAAACCCAATGTTCCTAAAAACAGGTTATAGTGAGAGTTTAAGGAAGGAGGTTATCATAGTGACAGACCAGTAAACAATAGAGGTAAACTGAAGCCAAAATATCTGTCAAATGATACAAATTAGATCATGTCTCCCCATTGCTGAAGCGACTTGAGTTAAGTGTTGTTACACCTCTCATCCACCAGGTGGCCACCTCTTCAACTCTAACCCCAAAGGACAGACAGGCCATGTTTTCAGCCCTCTGCTTTGCAACCAATGTTGAATGTGTCTGTCTGTGTTCCAGTTCATGTGCTAGCAGCTAAACTAGAGCGTGAACATTCCAGCATTGATTTGAGAGGGGAAACAAGCAGACCTTAGTGTTACGTGACACCAAGATGCTTGTCCAATTGTACTGATGGAGAGGTGGTCATGTGTGAGATTCCCTGTCGATGTGAGAAGCTGTGACACCCTTTTAACACCCCACACAGACACCACTCTAGTATTACCATTACTATGATTCTGTCTGGAGTGAGCCTCTGAGGGAGAGAGAAAGACAGTTTGTGTGTGTTTGTAAATATAAAGTTGAATTTGGAAGTTTACATACACCTTAGCCAAATACATTTAAACTCAGTTTTTCACAATTACTGACATTTAATCCTAGGAAAAACCTCCCTGTCTTAGGTCAGTTAGGATCACCACTTTATTTTAAGAATGTGAAATGTCAGAATAATAGTAGAGAGAATTATTTATTTCAGCTTTTATTTCTTTCATCACATTCCCAGTGGGTCAGAAGTTTACATACACTCAATTAGTATTTGGTAGCATTGCCTTTAAATTGTTTAACTTGGGTCAAACGTTTCAGGTAGCCTTCCACAAGCTTCCCACAATAAGTTGGGTGAATTTAGGCCCATTCTACTTGACAGAACTGGTGTAACTGAGTCAGGTTTGTAGGCCTCCTTGCTCGCACAAGCTTTTTCAGTTCTCCCCACAAATGTTCTATAGGATTGAGGTCAGGGCTTTGTGATGGACACTCAAATACCTTGACTTTGTTGTCCTTAAGCCATAACTTTGGAAGTATGCTTGAGGTCATTGTCCATTTGGAAGACCCATTTGCAACCAAACTTTAACTTCCTGACTGATGTCTTGAGATGTTGCTTCAATATATCCACATAATTTTCCTTCCTCATGATGCCATCTATATTGTGAAGTGCAACAGTCCCTCCTGCAGCAAAGCACCCCCACAACATGATGCTGCCAACCACGTGCTTCCCGGTTGGGATGATGTTCTTTGGCTTGCAAGCCTCACCCTTTTTCCTCCAAACATAACGATGGTCATTATGGCCAAACAGTTCTATTTTTGTTTCATCAGACCAGAGGACATTTCTCCAAAAAGTAGGATTCGTTTTACTGTGGATATAGATCTTTTTGTACCCGTTTCATCTAGCATCTTCACAAGGTCCTTTGCTGTTGTTCTGGGATTGATTTGCACTTTTCGCACCAAAGTACGTTCATCTCTAGGAGACAGAACGCGTCTCCTTCCTGAGCGGTATGACGGCGGCATGGTCCCATGGTGTTTATACTTGCGTACCATTGTTTGTACAGATGAATGTGGTACCTTCAGGTGTTTGGAAATTGCTCCCAAATTTCTTCTGAGGTCTTGGTGGATTTCTTTTGATTTTCCCATGTCGTCAGCAAAGAGTCACAGTTTGAAGGTAGACCTTGAAATACATCCACACACCTCCAATTGACTCAAATGATGTCGTCAATTAGCCTGTCAGAAGCTTCTAAAGCAATGACATCATTTTCTGGACTTTTCCAAGCTGTTTAAAGGCAGTCAACTTAGTGTATGTAAATTTATGACCCACTGGAATTGTGATGTAGTGAATTACAAGTGAAATAATCTGTCTGTAAACAATTGTTGGTAGAATTACTTGTGTCATGCATAAAGTAGATGTCCTAACCGACTTGCCAAAACTATAGTTTGTTAACATGAAATGTGGAGTGGTTGAAAAATGAGTTTTAATGATTTCAAACCTAAGTGTATGTAAACTTCCGACTTCAACTGTATATACATACATACATCATTACGAACACCTGCTCTTAGGTTAAAGAAGGATTTTAAGCCTTGAGACATGGATTGTGTATGTGTCATTCAGAGGGTGAATGGGCAAGACAAAATATTTAAGTGCCTTTGAACAGGGTATGGTAGTAGGTGCCAGGCACACTGGTTTGTGTCAAGAACTGCAACACTGCTGGGTTTTTCAAACTCAACAGTATCCCGTGTGTGTCAAGAAGGGTCCACCACACAAAGGACATCCAGCCAACTTGACACAACTGTGGGAAGCATTTGAGTCAACATGGGCCAGCATCCCTGTGGAACACTTTCAACACCTTGTAGAGTCCATGCCCTGATGACCTGAGGCTGTTCTCAATATTAGGATGGTGTTCTTAATGTTTGGTATATTCAGTGTATGACACTCTGAAAGGTCAATGTGACAGATCATAGTAGGTATTATGTTGTTTTATCTACAAATGTATCTACACTCTTTTGGAGGGAACACCTGAAACATTTTGCACATTAATTTAGTCAGTTTTGATTGACCGTATTCAGTCATTTCCTGGAACAATAAGAAAGAACAGGTTGATCCACCAAACAGGTTGGGCGGAGGCCTTTGTGAGGAGACGTTGCAGCCCGTGATGACTCACCATTCGTCCGAGGGTCCGGAAGGAGGATATTCTGGGTTTGACTGTCTTATTGATCTCCTTCAAACAGTACGACAAGGGGTCCCGGCCGAACTTGGGGGAGGGAGGCCCGTTAGCAGGTGAGGGGGCGGGGGGCGTGGACAAGGGGGTGAGTGAGGAGGGGGAGGGAGAGAGCTGGGGTGGGGTGAAGCACAGACACCCAGGGAGGGGGTATGCAGAGGAGAAGGAGGGGAGGACAAAAACAAAAAACAGATGACAAGGGAAAGAGAGAGACACAATCAACACCTTAAGCACACCACACAGAGAAGACAACACTGCAGCAGTTATCCCTGCAGAAGCCCACAGTCACCGGACCATTCACATAGCATCCACAACAGCCGCACCACAGCCCCAACACCAGTACAGCCCCAACACAAACACCAGCAACAAACCACGATGAAGGGTAGAGTAGAGTGAGCCTACATGAGGAACAAGGTTGACAGATTGGAGCAGACCAATGGGACACTCCATTGGTTAACCTCAATCTGGACACAGATACACAGCTAGACTGAACTATGTACAAAGGACACCCTATATGTTTGGGCCTAGTATACATGCTTGTAATATGGCTAATAAGAAACAGGTCTCTAAGCTGGTGGAAACTACTGAACATTGGCATGATGATGTAACCTCATGACCAAGTGAGGAGCAGTGAGGGAGAATATAGTAAAGTCTACAGGCTGGTTTCTCAAACAGATTAGCCTAAAAACTAAAACACTAACTAGGAGCAGTTTGAATCAGTGTGGGGAGGGAGTAGACTTTTTACATGAATGACATTCACAGGCCAATATGAAAGTTAACTCTAATAATTATTGAACCACCTCTTTGGGGAGAGCAGGAGCGATGACACAGACAGGACGTGAGGTAGGTAGGGTGTATTACAGGATTGGACAGCAGCAGGGTAGCCAATCAGACATGCAGCAGGAAGAAAGTGCTGGAAGATATTGTAGAGGGAGAGGGAGGTGCATCTGGGTAGAGGCTGTCTGTGATATAGGTAAAGCTATGTGTTAGTTTGGTTTACTCTCAACATTCATGTCTAGTTGATTTTGATTAATTTCAGACTGGCTCCGGAGGCCCGTTTAAAGGAGATTCGATATATTCTCGATCTAGACAGCCTCTAGTGGTAGTCCAACGTCATCCATGATCTCCAATGATGGCGTAGAGAGAATGAGTTCACCTGGAACTAGTCATCCCTCCCTGTCCAAGTATCATCCTTGATGGTTGCCATTTACCAAAAGGTGTCATTGTGGTGGTGTGACTGCTAATGTTATAGTCTGGGCCAGTATAATGCAGTATAATAGCAGTGTGTTTGTGGTGGAAAATCCAATGTGTTTGTGCCTGTCTGTGCTGATGAAAGCACAAGCCCAGCAGAATGCTGCCTGCCAGTAGTGTTGACCTATTGGAAAACCAGTCAGTCAGTCACACACCGCAGAGAGAGAGAGAGAGGGGGCTTATTCACAGTCAGCCATGCAAAGACCTGTTCTAGAAAGATAGCTAGATAGATAGCTACTTTATTGATCCCCCGGGGGGGAATCAATAATGCACGTACACACACGTACTGTGTGTACGTGCATGTGTATGTTAGAGAGGGGGGCCATGCAGTATGTACATGCAGAGTTTTGGGAACAGGAAAAATGGTGTGTGAGACCATCGCTTCAGGAACAATATGACTGAGGTGGTCCCCAGAGGGAAGTTCTCCCTTATTCAGCCACTCTGCCTCAACACTGACACACACTTAAAGAGGACATGGTTTTATCATATTTTTGTACTCCCTGACGAAGGCCATGCAGCCGAGTTTTTAAACTTTGTTTCCATTGAACACGCCATGTTTAGCTGCTTGACAAAGAAATTTCCCCCTCGGGGATCAATAAAGTACCCATCTATCTATCTATACCAATAAAGGCATTTTAATTAATTATATGAAGAGTGCCTTGGTCCTCCTTTCTTTTTGACTGACACGCACTGCTCATGGTTGATCTCATGGTTGATCTGCACCTTGGAGCACTGATCATTTCATACACTAATAAATCCACTAGTCATTCATAGAGGAGGGAAAGAACCGCATTTGGGCATGAATTGTAGATTAAGATAATAATGTATATTCCTAATTCAGAAAGTTACTCAGCTAGTCAGAACTGATTCATGGGTGTGGGACGTATCAGGGGTGTAGACTAGTCTGTCATTGTGTCTGAGGAGGAGTGGGATGTATCAGGGGTGTAGACTAGTCTGCCATTGTGTCTGAGGAGGAGTGGGATGTATCAGGGGTGTAGACTAGTCTGCCATTGTGTCTGTGAAGAGGAGTGGGATGTATCAGGGGTGTAGACTAGTCTGTCATTGTGTCTGAGGAGGAGTGGGATGTATCAGGGGTGTAGACTAGTCTGTCATTGTGTCTGAGGAGGAGTGGGATGTATCAGGGGTGTAGACTAGTCTGTCATTGTGTCTGTGAGGAGGAGTGGGATGTATCAGGGGTGTAGACTAGTCTGTCATTGTGTCTGTGAAGAGGAGTGGGATGTATCAGGGGTGTAGACTAGTCTGTCATTGTGTCTGTGAGGAGGAGTGGGATGTATCAGGGGTGTAGACTAGTCTGTCATTGTGTCTGTGATGAGGAGTGGGATGTATCAGGGGTGTAGACTAGTCTGTCATTGTGTCTGTGAAGAGGAGTGGGATGTATCAGGGGTGTAGACTAGTCTGTCATTGTGTCTGTGAGGAGGAGTGGGATGTATCAGGGGTGTAGACTAGTCTGTCATTGTGTCTGTGAGGAGGAGTGGGATGTATCAGGGGTGTAGACTAGTCTGTCATTGTGTCTGTGGAGGAGTGGGATGTATCAGGGGTGTAGACTAGTCTGTCATTGTGTCTGTGAAGAGGAGTGGGATGTATCAGGGGTGTAGACTAGTCTGTCATTGTGTCTGTGAGGAGGAGTGGTGATACTAGCAGCCTACCTTACTCTTCTTGCTGAACAGCCAGAATGGTTTGCTCCTGTTCTTGCCCAGCAGCTCCAGGGGGCCTTTGGGGGTACCGAGGGTGCCCAGGCTGCTGTCTGAGGAGGCACGGTTGATGCCCTGACTGTAGTCCTCAAAGTCCAGGTCCCCTGGACGCTCAAAGCCTGACTTGTACTGCTCTATAAGAGCTATAGAGTCCTGTAGGGACAGTAGGTTACATTATGACAGTTAAACAGACCAACAATACCAAAACGTTTCAAAGCATGCGTGTTTAATACCTATATCCATCACATTCTGTCGATCTTCACTGGACCACATGTATCTATGTACATTACATCGGGGTTTGTTTTGTATACATGCAGTACAGTACGGCCGACTCACATTCCTCTCGTTGACATTAGTGCCCGCTTTAGTGACGCCCTCCAGACACTTCCCGATAATGGGCATCACATGCTTCTCCGTGTCTGAGAACAAGACGTACCCCTGCGCCAGCTTCCTCACCCGCCTCTCATCCATGTCCTGGAGTTTCTATAGGGAGAGGACACACATACAGGACAGGGCATCACTCACTCAGATCTGCCATGAATAACAACCTCAAAAAGGTCAGCTGTGTTTTAATGTCTATTGAACCAAATGTTAGTATTCAAAATAGTTCCAGCATCAGGAAGGAACGCTAGGCTAAGGTCAGGATGGATGGCTGACAGGCTCTGCCTTACGTTGAAGATGAGAGGCATGTCGCTGAAGTAGAACTGGCTCTGTTCCTTGTTGTATTTCTGCAAATGGGCTGCATAGTCATTCTTACACTCCTCCGCTATGTGTGTCCTCATGTTGGCCTGCTGTTTGGCCTGGACACAGGTAACAAGAACACACAGGTCACACACAGGTCAGTCTGGTGGCTCACATTCCACTGTTTAAGGAAACACAGGACAAGTAGGACAGCTGGGTTGTGTTCAGAAGGGCACACCGTAGGAAAAAAGTTAGATACTAGTACCTCACCATTTTGTGCCTACTGAACATGACCCTAGTATGTGTGTGTGTTTATGTTGTACTGCTGATGTTTGTGTCCTACTACCTTCTCGACATCGGCCTTTGTGGCGTTGATGTCCTGGTCAGTTTTCTCGGCATACTGAGCAGCTTTATCCGCTTCCCGCCACTCTCTCTCAAAACGTTTCTTACTCTAAACACAGAAAGAGACAGACAGAAACACATCCATGTTGATCTTAGCTAACCCAATACTGTGCTCTGTGGGAATTGTTTGAATGGAATAGAATAGGCTCTACTAGGGTGACCTCTGCTTCACCCAAGGGTGGGTGGATGGATAGATGGATACTTTATTGATCCCCGAGGGGAAATTTCTTTGTCAAGCAGCAACGAACAACACAGGACAGGCGCAAATTGACAGAACGAAATACAAAAAAGACAGATACACGATACAAGTCTGGAGTGCAAAAAGCTATAAAAAAGGCATTGCATAGTATGAGTAAATGACTGAATGTGTACAATATACATTGTTATAGAGTGTTAGGTTAAAACAATGATACAAATATTTGCATGGTTAACTATACAGGTTGATGGCAGAAAAAGATGCTTAACTAAAAGTGCATATGATATAAATGAAGGCAATAGTAGTTTACTTAATATTCAGTCTGGTTAAATGTACAGGCAAATTAATATTTGCATGGTTAAATGAACTGTACAGGTAAATGACAGGAAGAGATACTTAAATAGCTAAATGTGCATATTATATAATTTAGGGTAATAATAATAATTCCCTTAAAATACAGTCCTTAGTGCAGGGTTTAATTACAGATAAATGTACATATTGCACATTTGATAATACTATATGCAATGAAAAAAATACTACTGGCAGGATACTAATATACAGTCCTGAGTGAATGACTACGTAAGTAGTCTAAGAATTACTTACAATATTACATGTGATATAACAACTGTACATGAATATGTATAGTCCTGAATGAATGAGTCCTGAGTGAATGAGTGATTACAGACCAGAAAGTTACTCACGGATGAATGGATGGATGTCTAATTGTTAAACTAGGTCCTAACAAGCTTTGACAAGCTGAGGCTGAGCCAGGTGAGAGAGAGGTGTGGAAGGGTATGAGAAATGGCTTCAAAAAGTCAAACAGTTGGCAGACGGAGGGGACCCAGGACAGAGCTGAACCAATTTTTTAACATGTTTGATACTGGCCCGGTCCACCTCACTTCCAGCTCCACCGGCCACACACCCTCACGGCTGTCCCACCCCCACTTTGCTCACAACACCTCTGCTGAGACAATCAGCGACCCCACATCCACCCCTGCTCCCTCTGGACTGATCCTCAACACCCCCCTTCACCCCACCTGGGCTGGCTTTCAAAAGAGAGCTGGAGAGACTACATCAGTGGAAAGCGGCGGGCCCTGATGGCATCAGCCAAAGGGTGCTTAGGGTCTGTGCTGACCAACTGTGTGGAATACTCCAGCGTCGCTTCAACCTTAGCCTGAGCCTATAAAGGGTCCCTGTGCTGTGGAAAACATCCTGCCTCGTCCCAGTGCCCAAGAAGGCACACCCCACTGTCCTGAATGACTTCAGACCTGTAGCGCTAACATCCCACATCATGAAGACCCTGGAAAGGTTAGTCCTCGCTCACCTCAGACCCCTGGTGTGAACATCACAGGACCCCCTGCAGTTCGCATACCAGCGCAACATCGGGGTGGATGATGCAATCAGCTACCTTCTGCAGAGGGCCTACTCTCACCTGGACAACGCAGGTTGCACTGTGAGGGTTATGTTTTTTGACTTCTCCAGTGCCTTCAATACCATTCAGCCCCTGCTACTGGGTGAGAAGATGAGGAGGATGAAAGTGGAAGCACCCTTAGTCTCCTGGGTCACGGACTACCTGACCGGTAGGCCACAATTTGTGTGACTACAGAGCTGTGTGTCAAAACGGGCAGTGAGCAACACAGGGGCCCCCCAGGGAACAGTCCTGTCCCCCTTCCTGTTCACCCTCTACACCTCGGACTTCAGATATCGGAAACATGCCACCTACAGAAGTTCTCGGATGACTCAGCAATTGTAGGGTGCATCAGGGGTGGACAGGAGGAGGAGTACAGGAGCACAATCAGTGACAGTGTGTTGTGGTGTGAGCAGAACCACCTTCAGCTCAACATCAGCAAAACAAAGGAGATGGTGGTGGACTTCAGGAGAACCAAGGCACAACTGACTGCAGTCCCTATACAAGGGATGGATGTGGAAATGGTTGGGTCATACAAGTTCCTGGGAGTCCATATGGACAACAGGCTGGAATGGGCTGATAACACCGGGGCCATGTACAAAAAGGGCCAGAGCCGACTCTACTTTCTGAGGAGGCTCAGGTCCTTCAACGTGTGCAGTAAACTACTGCATACCTTCTACCAGTCTTCTACCTGGTAGTGTTTTGCAGTGTTGTGTTGGGGAGCCAACATAAAAGCTGGTGATGCTTCTCGGGTAAATAAGCTGATCAGGAAGGCTAGCTCTGTCCTGGGGATGAGCCTTGACACTCTAGAGGTGGCGAGAGACGGATCCTGGCCAAACTGCTAGCCATCATGTACAACGTCACCCACCCTCTGCATGCCAAGTGGTCTGTCTGCGAGTGGCACCTTCAGTCACAGACGGGTCCTTCCTGCCGGCTGCTATTAGACTATTTAATGCCTCACCTGGGTGCTGTGCCGTCGGCAACACAGACCTGGAACTGTTGGGGTGTTAGGACCTAGTTTAACAATTATGTATCCATCCGTGAGTAACTCTGGTCCGTAATCACTCATTCACTCAGGACTTATTTATTAATTCAGGTCTGTATATACATACTCATGTACAGTTGTTATATCATATCACGTGCAATATTGCAAGTAATTCTTGGACTTAACTTACTAATATGCATTCCTGAGTGAATGACTATGTATCTTTTTTCATTGCTTTTAGTATATCGAATGTGCAATACGTGCAGTTATCTGTAATTAAACCCTGCGTACTAAAGACTGTATTTTAAGTGAATTACTATTATTACCGCAATTATATCATACACACATTTAGCTATTTAAGTATCTCTTCCTGTCATTTACCTGTACAGTTTATGTAACCATGCAAGTATTCACTTACCTGTAAATATAACTGTATATTTACCTGTACAGCTAATTTAACCATGCAAAATATTCACTTACCTGTTCATTTAACCAGTCTGTCTATTAAGTAAACTATTATTACCCTCACTTATATCATATGCATTTTTAGCTATTGAAGTATTTCTCTGCCATCGACCTGTATAGTATAGTTAACCATCCAACAATGTATAGTGTACATATTCAGCCAACCACCCATACTATGCAATGTCTTTTTATAGCTTTTATGCACTCCAGACATCTTGTAGTTCTATACTTTTCATACTGCCGCTCTATGTATCATGTATCTGTCTTTTGTGTATTTTCGTTCTGGCATTTTGCACCTGCCCTATGTTTTGTTGTAGCTGCTTGGCAAAGAAATTTCCCCCTCGGGGATCAACAAAGTATCTATCTATCACCCCAACAGTTCCAGGTCTATGTTGCCGACGGCACAGCACCCAGATGAGGCATTAAATAGTCTAATAGCAGCCGGCAGGAAGGACCTCCTGTAGCGCTCTCTGGCACACCGTGGTGAGATCAGTCTGTGACTGAAAGTGCTCCTCTGCATCATAACCATGGAATACAGAGGGTGGGTGACGTTGTCCATGATGGCCAGCAGTTTGGCCAGGATCCTTCTCTCCACCACCTCCTCTAGTGTCTCAAGATTAATCCCCAGAACAGAGCTAGCCTTCCTGATCAGCTTATTTACCAGAGAAGCATCAACAGCCTTTATGTTGGCGCCCCAGCACCCCACTACAAAAAAGATAGCACTGCCCACCCCAGACTGGTAGAAAGTATGCAGTAGTTTACTGCACACGTTGAAGGACCTGAGCCTCCTCAGAAAATAGAGTCGGTTCTGTCCCTTTTTGTACAGGGCCCCGGTGTTACCAGCCCGTTGTCCATATGGACTCTGTGGAACTTGTATGACCCAACCATTTCCACATCCATCCCCTGTATAGGGACTGCAGTCTGTTGGGCCTTGGTTCTCCTGAAGTCCACCACCATCTCCTTTGTTTTGCTGATGTTGAGCTGAAGGTGGTTTTGCTCACACCACACCACAAAGTCATTGATTGTGCTCCTGTACTCCTCCTCCTCCTCCTGTCCACCCCTGATGCACCCTACCCAAGTAAGGCTTGACCTAGGGCCACTAGCACCTGACTCTTTACTGAATGGAACATCAGTGGTTTAGGTCAGTGGTGCTGACCCATACATTGAATAGCAAATGGGCTGGAGTACTGCTGGTTTCTGGTCTCGTTTGGGTTCCCTAACCTGCTTTAAAAATTAGCTTCTCATCTTTTTTTACTGTATCCTACAAATAGTGTTCACCTGAGACACCATACACACAGGCATGCACTCATAACTAGTCAACAAACGTCCTTTCACTGATGTAACAATGACCACAATGCAGACAATATGAGAGCGCATTCAGAAACATTTGACCTCTTTCACAACTATAGACAATGGAGGCCAGTGACGGGACAAAACATTGCCCTTTGAACAGAAAGAATAAACAAACAAGTTGTTCACTGACAAGCAAAGTATAGGCCTACTGTATAGAGAGGATGTATACATTGGTATTCTACCAACAACCTAGATTTTCCCTTTGGAAGAGGGGAGTTATTGGCAGACGGCCCGACGTAAACTAACTTACACTGTCGAGCTGCTTATAGGTGCTCTCCAAACTCTGCTGGGCTTTCTTGGCCTCTGACAGATGCTGCAAACAGACAAACAGAGAGAGGACACATGAGACACCGCCATGGACATTAGGTACAGAATAAACAACCGCCACCAAAAACCACTGAACAAAACAGATGGTAAACAAATAGCAGTCCGTCTGTCTGTGGGTCATGTCTACTGGGAGACTTTATAGTGTTTCTATATTCCATTGGGATTGGGCCAAGGCTTTCCTTTCCTTTCAGAGGATGACACAACACTACTGTGACCACCCCCTACGAGACAACCCAAGGCTTCCTTCATGCCATAACAGGGGAACCTACAAATCTCTGCTCCTCCATCCTGTCTCCTTCTGACTATACCTCCTTTTCCCCCCATCTCCCTCCCATCTTCACTCGCCTCACTATAATATTCAGTTTTGAACTCTTCCATCCTTCCCCCTCAGATCTTTCTCTCTCTCACCGTCTTGCGCTCCATCTTGAGCTCCTGCAGGTACTTGGTGAGTTCGATGCAGATGTTCATCATCATGTTCTCAGCAATCAGCTCCCTCTGTCCTGCGTAGTCGTTCATCTCATTCAGGATGTCCAGGAAAGACCGGTGGTTGGAGAACCTATGGGAGAGGGGGAGTAAAGAAGGAGGGGGTGATTGGAGGAGGGACAGGGCGGGAGAGGAAGGATACAGAAGAGATGAGATCTGTAATGGATTTGGGCATTGACAGGAAGTTACATACACTGTTGCTTAAATAGCTGTGTTAGCCAGGTAATGATAGGTCCATTACTTCCTTATTCCCATTTCCCTCTCAGGGGGTATAGTAGCAGGCATTTGCATTGCTCTGCAGGTGCTGGCATAGCCTCTCAAATTACAGTACTACAGACAGGAAAGCCGTTTGAAAACACGTCATGTATTGTTGATGTATTATTTTAGTCAATCTTTGTTGTTTTCCCTTCTCTCTTGTCTGATTAGGAACTGAAATGTTGAAGATTACAGCCGTCTGGGCAGGTAAAAAAAAAACAAAAAAACAGCACATTTATTTAACGCACACAATAGCTCACCTGCATTCCTGTTCCTCTTTACTGCCTCGTTTAGGATTGTATTTCTTTGTTAGATTTCTGTCAATATTAGGAGAGGGGGAAAGATATAGTAAGTAGTCTGGAAGAGTGATAGGAAAACAATTCATCAAATGAGTCTATTCATCTCAATTAAGAAGTTCTACCTAAACTGGTTTCAGTTTGCTTTTAATATAAATGATTCAATCCACACCTAAAAAAACAAACAAAAAAACAATACCCACAAATATTATTTGCTTCTTGTAGGCAAGTGTTTATCTCAATATCAAATCATTTGTGTAACAATTAATTACCTTCATTAAATGGTAAAAATTAAATTTCTCAAACAAGAATTTTACTAACACTGCAAGTGGTCTGTCTGCGAGTGGTTTGAGAGAGGAGCCTAATGGGAAGGATGGGTCCTGAAAGCTAGCGGTTATTGGTCTAGTATTAACATATAGGTCTAAAAAACCCACCCAGCCAAAAGAAGCTGAAATTTCATGCAGCTTTTACACTAAAAGTGCATTATCATAATGTTTACAATTTCACTGTATAATTCCAACCTCAGTGTGGATATATACAGTTGAAGTCGGAAGTTTACATACACTTAGTCATTTGGACAAATTCATCATCCACTCCACCGATTTCATGTTAACAAACTATAGTTTTGGCAACTCGGTTAGGACATCTACTTTGTGCATGACAAGTAACTCTTCCAACAATTGTTTACAGACAGATTATTTCACTATATCTCAATTCCAGTGGGTCAGAAGTTTACATACACTAAGATGACTGCTTTAAACAGCTTGGAAACTTCCAGAAAATGATGGCATTGCTTTAGAAGCTTCTGATAGTCTAATTGACATCATTTGAGTCAATTGGAGGTGTACCTGTGGATGTATTTTAAGGCCTACCTTCAAACTCAGTGCCTCTTTGCTCGACATCATGGGAAAATCTAAAGAAATCAGCCAAGACCTCAGAAAAAAAAAAATTGTAGACCTCCACAAGTCTGGTTCATCCTTCGGAGCATTTTCTAGTCGCCTGAAGGTACCATGTTCATCTGTACAAACAATAGTATGCAAGTAGAAACACCATGGGACCATGCAGCAGTCATACCGCTCAGGAAGTTGACGCGTTCTGTCTCCTAGAGACGTACGTAAATCAATCCCAGAACAACAGCAAAGGACTGTGTGAAGATGCTGGAGGAAACAGGTACAAAAGTATCTATATCCACAGTAAAACGAGTCCTATATCGACAAAACCTGAAAGGCCGTTCAACAAGTTAGAAGCCACTGCTGCAAAACCGCCATAAAAAAGCCAGACTACGGTTTGCAACTGCACATGGGGACAAAGATCGTACTTTTTGGAGAAACAAAAATAGAGCTGTTTGGCCATAATGACCATCGTTATGTTTGGAGGATAAAGGGGGAGGCTTGCAAGCCGAAGAACACCATCCCAACCATGAAGCACGGGGGTGGCAGCATCATGTTGTGGGGGTGCTTTGCTGCAGGAGGGACTGGTGCACTTCACAAAATAGATGGCATCATGAGGAAGTAAAATTATGTGGATATATTGAAGCAACATCTCAAGACATCAGTCAAGAAGTTAAAGCTTGGACGCAAATGGGTCTTCCAAATGGACAATGAACCCAAGCATACTTCCAAAGTTGAGGCAAAATGGCTGAAGGACAACAAAGTCAAGGTATTGGAGTGGCCATCACAAAGCCCTGACCTCAATCCTATAGAAAATGTATGGGCAGAACTGAAAAAGCGTGTGCGATCAAGGAGGCCTACAAACCTGACTAGTTACACCAGTTCTGTCAGGAGGAATAGGCCAACATCCACCCAACTTATTGTGGGAAGCTTGTGGAACTCTACCCGAAACGTTTGACCCAAGTTAAACAATTTAAAGGCAATGCTACCAAATACTAATTGAGTGTATGTAAACTTCTGACCCACTGGGAATGTGATGAAAGAAATAAAAGATTTATTTAATCACTCTACTATTATTCTGACATTTCACATTCTTAAAATAAAGTGGTTATCCTTTCTGACCTAAGACAGATAATTTTGACTAGGACTAAAATGTCAGGAATTGTAAAAAACTGAGTTTAAATGTATGTAAACTTTCGACTTCAACTGTATGTATGTATGTATGTATGTATAAAACACAGGGAAAACATGTTTTTGAATGCACTGCCCCTTTAAGAGAAAGCCAATGCAAAACTACAGTCAAGAGGAACATCCATGTTTAAACAAATCAACTTCTCCTATTCTTCCTTCTTTCACTAGAGCGCTCTCTGACCATATCCTGTCAGTCATGTGCCAGTCTGCTCCCACTTCCTCTTCTCTCCACCAGAGCTCAGCAGCAGATACTGACAGACCCACTCAGAGTGAGAGTGAGGAATAGAGAGGAAGAGTGACAGCATTGCAGGCCCAAGCTTGAGAATGAGGGCAGTGTTTCTGGGACTGTGTGGGCTGAGGCAATGCCAACAGGGGGAGACAAGTTCAATTCTGCCCCAAACTAGTCATAAGACACCACATACAGAACATTTCATAAAACAGCTTTTGAGCACACACATCAACTGCTGTGGGCACACACGCAGGAATGAGGCCTGAGGAATGAGGAACCATGAAGAATGAGGCCTGAGGAACTATGAAGAAGGAGGCCTACCTCAGCTGCTTGGCATAGTTCTGCTCTATCTCCGTCCTCTCCTTCACAAACTTGACATACTTCTCTACCAGTTCCAGCCCAGATTGCGTGTGCTTGTCTATGATGTCATATTGGTCCTGGGGAGAAGGAACATGAAAAAGAGAGAGAAAGAGATATTATGCACAATACACACAAGATGGATAGCTCATCACCATTAGAAAAGAATGACAGGGCACGTTCCATTGGATGAGTTTGACGTCATCTAAGAAACGCTGGATTTTAAATCCGTCTGAGGCAACATTTTGTTTACAGACTTGATACTGAATCTCAAGTCACCATATATACACCTATATGTTATGCATTCCAAGAATTCTCTACATATGCACAACCCTTGACCCCCAGCCTTGTGGCGGTAAATCATGGTGCGTTCTGCTGCTAAAGACGGGTAGAAGGAGAAAAAGCGAGAGAAAGGGCCAGAGAGAGCGAGAGGACACAGAGTACCACCTTTTACCGACAGGAAATAGGAAGCGCCCCCGCTCTTGCATTTCCTGTGGTACGTGGACTCAGTAGAAACATACCAAACTGAGATATCAGTATGAATTGCATATAACACTAAACAACCAACTGTTTGCAGCATTACCGCAAAATTGGAGGAGGCAAGTGGAAGGGGGGGGGGGGGGTGTTGGTAGGTAGGGAACTTGTTGGTCTCCCCTTTAAAGGCCAACATTGGATAAAATAAATAATTGTAAATTGAAAAACATACCAGTTTCATTTGAGGACCAGAATGTTGACAGTGGCGCCATACAGTTTGCAAAATGGTTGGGACATGAGTTTTTCAATTAAAATGATTGTACAAAATTCTTGCCACCAACAGAATGTTATGTATATAGGGCATACAACCATCTCAGCTCTGCATATTTTGCTGCGAAGAGACAGAATCATTTAATAATTTGTTCTGGCATTGCCCCTATGTAGCTTGTTTCTGGTCGCAGGTTCAGGAATGGCTGAAGAATCACAACATTTACCTCAAATTAACCCTACAAATAGCACTGTTGGGAGACTTGGAAAGCCAACAATATAATAATACTTTTAATAAAAATATCCATCTTTAACTTACAATCTGTAGATGCTATGCGATTACAAATGTTCTGAATTTATGTGAAACATCACAGCACAGTTGAAAGATACTGTATATGGCACATGGAAATCATAAGGTGGTTTATGGAGATAGGTGGGATGGACTGACAGTAGCTGAGGGGTGGGTTTAAAAATGTGTGTTCTATAATAGTTATGACTCAAAACATCATGTAGAATGTATAATGAACAAAAATATGAAAACGCAACATGTAAAGTGCTGGTCCCGTATTTCATGAACTGAAATAAAAAAATCCCAGAAATGTCCCATCTGCACAAAAACCTTATTTCTCTCAAATTCTGTGCACAACATTTGTTTACATCCCTGTTAGTGAACATTTCTCCTTTACCAAGATAATCCATCCACCTGACAAGTGGCATTATTAAGACGCTGATTAAAAAGCATGATCATTACACAGGTGCACCTTGTGCTGGGGACAAAAGGCCACTTTAAAATGTGCACAGATGTCTCAAGTTGAGGCAGCATGCAATTGGCATGCTGACTGCAAGAATGTCCACCAGACCTGTAGTGAGAGAATTTAATGTTAATTTCTCTACCATAAACTGCCTCTAACGTTGTTTGAGAGAATTTGGCAGTACATCGAACTGGCCTAACAACCATAGACCACAGACCACGTGTAGCCACGCCAGCCCAGGACCTCCACATCCGGCTTCTTCACTTTCGGGATCGTCTGAGGGGTGGTGCTGAGCAGTATTTGTCTGTAATAATGCCCTTATGTTGGAAAATACTCATTCTGATTGGCTGGGCCTGGCTCACTCCTGATTAGGGTCTAATGAATTTATTTCAATTGACTCACTTCCTTATCTGAACTGTAACTCAGTAAAATTTTGAAATTGTTGCATGTTGAGTTTATATTTTTGGAAAGTATTCAGACACCTTTACTTTTTCCACATTGTTACGTTACAGCCTTATTTTAAAATAGATTCAATAAAAATAATCAATCTACACACAATACATCATAATGACAAAGTGAACAAGTTTTTAGAAATGTTTGCAAAAAAAGAAAATCAGAAATACCCAATTTACATAAGTATTCAAATCTTTTGCTATGAGACTCGAAAATTTAGCTCAGGTGAATCCTGTTTCCATTGATAATCCTTGAGATGTTTCTACAACTTGATTGGAGTCCACCTGTGGTAAATGCAATTGATTGGACATGATTTGGAAAGGTACACACGTGTCTATATAAAAGGTCCCACAGTTGAAAGTGCATGTAAGAGCAAAAACCAAGCCATGAGGTCGAAGGAATTGGCCGTAGAGACAGGATAGTGTCGAGGCAGAGATCTGGGAAAGGATACCAAAAAATGTCTGCAGCATTGAAGGTCCCCAAGAGCATAGTGGCCTCCATCATTCTTAAATAGGAAAAGTTTGGAACCACCAAGACTCTTCCTAGAGCTGGCCGCCCGGCCAAACTGAGCAATCGGGGGAGAAGGGCCTTGGTCAGGGAGGACCTAGAACCCAATGGAATTCCTCTGTGGAGATGGGAGAAGGACAATCATCTCTGCAGCACTCCACCAATTATACCTTTATGGTAAAGTTGCCAGACTGAAGCCACTCAGTAAAAAGGCACATGACAGCCCGCATGGAGTTTGCCAAAAGGCACCTAAAGACTCTCAGACCATGAGAAACAAGATTATCTGATGAAACCAGGATTTAACTCTTTGGCCTGAATGCCAAGTGTCATTTCTACGGTGATACATGGTGGTGGCAGCATTACGCTGTGGGGATGTTTTTCAGCTGCAGGGACTGGGAGACTAGACAGGATCAAGGGAAAGATGAACAGAGCAAAGTAAAGAGAGCATTGATGAAAACCTGCTCCAGACCTCAGACTGGGGCGAAGGTTCACCTTCCAACAGGACAACGACCCTAAGCACACAACCAAGACATCGAAGGAGTGGCTTCGGGACAAGAACTGAGTAAAGGGTCTGAATACTTATGCAAATGTCATATTTCAGTTTTTTTGCTTTGTCTTTATGGGGTATTGTGTGTAGATTGATGGGGGGGGGAAGATGCACGGTATATTCTGTCTATGTGTAACTACTGTGAAGAAAATAAAGAAGTGCCATATATGTAACTAAGTGTTTAAAATGGACAAAAAATAAAAAGCTGTAAAAACAAACGTTTATTTTTGTCCTCCGAAGAGGGCAAATAAAATAAAAAAATACTAAACGTAACGCATCGTTATTTGATTTCCCTACACTTCATAAACAAACGCATCTTAACTCACACAAGAAAAACAAAATAGGCCTGCTACCACACGTATCATTAACAGAAATTCCCACACTTTGATATGCAGTGAGGAGTCTTCTAGTCTCTCTTCTCTCTAGTTCCTTTTTTGGCTGGGTGCTTTATAGCCACTTCAAGCACAGACAAGCCTGTTAGAGAGTGATGATTTCTAGGAACAGCCAATCCTCCCTCTGAACACCTCCAAACCCTCTGTAGTTACAGTATGGAGGGGGGGCATCTATGGGAAGAGATTCCTATCATGTTGGGCCATGTTCCTGACCCATCCTACCCTTCTCAAAGGGCACAAAGAGAGAGTGAACAAATACCACCTAAGGCCTTTCATTTGAGAAGAGCTATTTATTCATCAGTTTATCAACAGACTGGTTCAGAGCTATTTATTCATCAGTTCGGGAGTCTGATTTCTGTGGTAACACGACAACATGTGGGCTTGTATGAGACATTGTGAGTGAGTTGCTGTATATGTGTGTGGGGGGGGGGGGGGGGGGGGGGGGGGTCTTCCACTGCACGAACATAAACGTCCTCTCCATAAAGACAATTTAGTTTAGAAATTGGTTCCAATTTAAAGTTTCAGTAAGCTAGGACATTCAGTTCGGCATTTTATTAGCATACTGTTGGCTTCATGATAGCATTTAGAACACAGACACATCAAAGAACAGTAGACCTTTCAAAGACTGTAGGCACATCCATCCATGTTGGCCCTGCCTCAACCCAGCAGCCTGTGTCTTCTCCCCCCTCCCAGACAGATTGTAAAGGCGTCACCCTCGGCATGGGAAGTCATCCTGCTCCATGTTTCCTCCCTTTGCCACCATCTTTCATTAACTTTATAAAGGGCACATCTGCTCTTGTACATGGTGAACACACACAGAGCCTGTGCTCACTCAGTGACACTAGCAGCCAGGGCTGATGCCCATGCACTGATCTTGCACACTGAACACTAGGTGCCTAAAATAGCTGCTGGATTAACAGCAAGGAAAGCAGGGGACATATGCCACAGAGCAGGCAGCAAAGTCGGCCACGAACGTTACTGGCCAAACACAATCACAACCACTTAGGCAGTGTGGACATTGTGGCGAGATGCCAATAGTCTCCCTCACACATAAATACAAACCTGGTTAGGTCTGTGCGCAAATTGAAGTCATTCTCTCACAATCAATTTAACTAGTAGTATAGACTAAACCTGATAGGGGAAGGTACAGTAAACAAATAGCTAATCAAATCTGTTTGAGTTTGCATGTTTTCAGAGGAAGAAATGTCTCTTGGGTTAAAAAGTGAAACAGATGTGGCAAATATATCCATATAAATAAATACAAGAGCATGGATAGATTAAATGTTTTAGTTCATTAAATGAGGTCAAACTAATTAGGTTGCTGGTGCTCCATGCAGCGCAGCACTGAGGATGGAAAGGGGACAGGACGGAGGCCCAGGGGGAACATGGGTAATGAGGTCAGAACCTACCGTCCCATCCTCCTCTCTGTAACGCGACATTTACATATTCACTCACAACAAGCAACCTCTGACAAAAGTCCCTCTACTTCTAGTCGAGGTGAAAACGATGAATCAGACACCTTATCGATAGCAACAGCTCATGGTCAATCCTAGACCCCACGCTCTTCTCAATTTACATCAACAACATAGCTCAGGCAGCAGGAAGCTCTCTCATCCATTTATATGCAGATGATACAGTCTTATACTCAGCTGGCCCCTCCCTGGATGTTCTGTTAAACGCTCTACAACAAAGCTTTCTCTACCCTTAACCTTATTCTGAACACCTCCATTACTACCTCTGAGGGTTTAGAGCTTGAGGTAGTCACATCATACAAGTACTTGGGAATATGGCTCTCAGCACATATCAAAGCTGCAGGCTAAAGTTAAATCTAGACTTGGTTTCCTCTATCGTAATCGCTCCTCTTTCACCCCAGCTGCCAAACTAACCCTGATTCAGATGACCATCCAACTCATGCTAGATTATGGAGACGCAATTTCTAGATCAGCAGGTAAGGGTTCTCTTGAGCGGCTAGATGTTCTTTACGATTTGGCCATCAGATTTGCCACCAATGCTCCTTATAGGACACATCACTGCACTCTATACTCCTCTGTAAACTAGTCATCTCTGTATACCCGTCGCAAGACCCACTGGTTGATGCTTATTTATAAAACCCTCTTTGGCCTCACTCCCCCTATCTGAGATATCTACTGCAGTCCTCATCCTCCACATACAACACCCGTTCTGCCAGTCACATTCTGTTAAGGGTCCCCAAAGCACACACATCTATTTCTGTCTCCATATGATATGGTAAATATATCCAATGCAATAAAAATTGACATTTAAATGGTATTAATATTCATTCCCATATATTCCCGTTAATTCCCACGGAAAGTTTCCACCTCTGAATATTTCCCAAAATGTGCGTGTGTGTAAGAAGTCAGATCACTGGGTGGATGGTGGAGTAGACATAGCCTAGCTCTCAGACAAACAGTGTAGCAGCACTGAGGGGCAGTGTGTTCTTGGCCTGATTTTCTAGTGAAAAGACTGCTTCTTTCTCTGTTTATCTTGTCCATTGTGTTGCCTACCAGCTACCACTGTAACTCACTCTTGTGCACATTGGCTGGGGAATCCATGACAACCGGTGGCAGTCAGAGGTTGAAATCAACTCATTAAAACCATGTGAGATCAATGAGCGAGAGCAAAGATCCATCCAGCTATCTATGTCAAAAAGTAGGCTATTGCTCGGTCACACAGTACTCTAGTGGCCATCAATCCTGGTCCTGGAAAGCAAGTATACACTAGTGTTTTTCCAGGCTATTTTAAACTCCTCAATGAAGGTATTGGTAGTCAGTAAGTAGACTAGTTAGCAAACCCTCTCTCCAGGACTAGAGTTGGGTTGGTGACCACTTGCATGCTCAGTACAGTGCACTGTTGAAAACATTGAAGGATCTGGGGTAAACATGCCATCATGTAACATGTCAACTTCAAGTCAATGGTGGGTGTCAATATAAGTCGCAAAAGAAAATGTATTTGGAGCAAAATTACTACAGGGGAGCAAGCAAGTGATGAGCTTGGCTCAAGCAGCCATGCCCATGCCCTTGAGACCGTGTGCTCCATCCATGCCCATGAGACCATGTGCTCCATCCATGCCCACGGTGGGCAGCAGAAGGCAAAAGTGTCCTATTTCTAGGAATCAAGTAACGCCCAACTGGGTGACAACTTGTTGAGGGCATATCCCTCACAAAAGTGGATCCTTCCTTAGGACACAACATAAACTAGTCTTGGGGCAAGTAATGTCAATGAAGGTCACACAAGTTCAAAACATCAAAGGCCTACGCCCTAGGCATTCTGCATGTCTGGCAGTTTGTGCACGAAACCAGCACAAGCTGCTTTGTTGTTCAGCGTCCCCAATGAAAGCACTTCGATTCGAAAGTTACAAATCGTGGGGAGGGGGGGTATATGCAGATTCAGGAATGCCCACATGCAGGAATGCCACAAATTGCATGCTACAATCACATACTATTCCAATTATGGGCAAAACTAACTGATCTGATTGGGCAAAGGACAAATTACTGAAAAATATCAGAATTGGGCTGCCTGTGTAAACAGTCACATTTGCATCTGTTCAGAGTGACACGCTGGTCCAACTCAAGGTGTCAAAAGATAATTATGCACCCATCCAATTGGTGACAGATTTATGTGAATATTCTAAAATGTTCATAGAACATGCTCTGTGCCATTTCAGAGTTCTTTAGGAAAATGTGGCGCCTGACAACATAAAAAGACAAATCTTTATTTACCAGACATTTCAGAAATGTAATGGACATCCATATGCAATCAGATGCAACCTGGCGCAGCCAGTGCCATCAATAAATTAGGGATGTTGGCCAAATTAGCCACATTTACAAGTCCTTAAAAACAGCCTATAACAAAACACAAAAACACTAGGCTATTCCTTGTGTTTCGATGTGTAGCATACGCAAAACTTTAGGCAATTTTATTTTTAGGCTACTTTCCTAAACAATAATTGTCCACCTCACAGTTCAGCTGTCAAGAGATTTGAGCACTAAATGCATCAGGGCATTGCATGCAAAGGCTTAGGTGTCCACTGTATGATATTCATATTTTAATAGCTTATTTCTCTAAATTGTTGTGTACAAATTTGTTTACATCCCTGTAAGTGAGCATTTCTCCTTTGCCAAGATAATCTATCCCCCTGACGTGTGGCATATCAAGAAGCTGATTAAACAGCATGATCATTACACAGGTAAAACTTGTGCTGGGGACAATATAAGGCCACAACACAATGCCACAGATGTCTAAAGTATTGAGGGAGCGTGCAATTGGCATCCACTAGAGCTGTTGTCAGATAATTGAATGTTAATTTCTCTACCATAAGCCGACTCCAAAGTCGTTTAGAGAATTTGGCAGTACAGCCTACCGGCCTCACAACCGCAGACCACATGTAACCACACCAGCCCAAGACCTCCACATTCGGCTTCTTCACCAGCGGGACCGTCTGAGACAAACCACACGGACAGCTGATGAAACTGTGGATTTGCACAACCGAAGAATTTCTGCAAAAACTGTCATAACCTGTCTCAGGAAAGCTCATCTGTGTGCTCGTCGTCCTCACCAGGATCTTGACCTGACTGCAGTTTGAAACCAACTTCAGTGGGCAAATGCTCACCTTCAATGGCCACTGGCATGATGAAAATGTGTGCTCTTCATGGATGAATCCCAATATTCCACAATCATCAGCCTGACAACTCTACGCGAAGGAGATGTCTCCCTGCATGAGGCAAATGGTGGTCACACCAGATACAAACTGGTTTTTTAATCCACGCCCCTACCTTTGTTTTTAAGGTATCAGTGACCAACAGATGCATCTCTCTATTTCCAGTCATGTGAAATCCATAGATTAGGGCCTAATGAATTTATTTAAATTGATGGATTTACTTAACAGGTTTTTAGAAAATGTTGGTAATTTATTCAAAATAAACTGAAATATCACATTCACATAAGTATTCAGACCATTTACTCAGTACTTTGTTGAAGCATCTTTGGCAGCGATTACAGCCGCGTCTTCTTGGGTATGACGCTACAAGCTTGGCACACCTGTATTTGGGGAATTTCTCCCATTCTTCTATGCAGATCCTCTCAAGCTCTGTCAGGTTGGATGGGGAGCGTCGCTGCACAGCTATTTTCAGGTCTCTCCAGATATGTTTGATCGGGTTCAAGTCCAAGCTCTGGCTGGGCCACTC
Source organism: Thymallus thymallus (assembly GCA_023634145.1). Lineage (NCBI taxonomy): Eukaryota > Metazoa > Chordata > Actinopteri > Salmoniformes > Salmonidae > Thymallus > Thymallus thymallus. Next base: position 25,106,161 of record CM042397.1, read on the forward strand.
AAGGACATTCAGAGACTTGTCCCAAAGCCACTCCTGTGTTGTCTTGACTGTGTGATAAGGGTTGTTGTCCTGTTGGAAGGTAAACCTTCGGCCCAGTCTGAGGTTTGGAGCAGGTTTTTAATCAAGTCTTTAATCAATCTTTCTGTACTTTGCACCGTTCATCTTTCCTTCGATCCTGCCTAAACTCTCAGTCCCTGCCACTGAAAAACATTCCCACAGTATGATGCTGCCACCACCATGCTTCACCGTAGGGATAGTACCAGGTGTCCTCCAGACGTGACGCTTGGCATTCAGGTTTCTTGTTTCTCGTGGTCTGAGACACAATCCTGTCTCATAGCTCTACGGACAATTCCTTCGACCTCATGGCTTGGTTTTTGCTCTGACATGCACTGTCAAATGTGGGACCTTATATAGACAGGTGTGTGCCTTTCCAAATCATGTCCAATCAATTGAATTTACCACAGGTGGACTCCAATCAAGTTGTAGAAACATTTCAAGGATGATCAATGGAAACAGGATGCATCGGTGCTCAATTGAGTCTTATAGCAAAGGGTCTGAATACTTATGTAAATAAGGTATTTCTGTTTTTTTTATTTTCAATACATTTGCACAAAAAAATTAAAACCTGTTTTTGCTTTGTCATTATGGGGTATTGTGTGCATATTTAATCAATTTCGGAATAAGGCTGTAACTTAACAAAAAGGTGGAAAAAGGGAAAGGTTCTGAATACTTTCCGAATGCACTGTATATACTTCCATAAATGTTTTAAATTGGTGCCGGGGGACCTTCAGATGAGTCTTGTGAGCGTCCTCAAGCAAAACAACCGACATGCACATGTTTGTGAGTCTAACCTTTCCACAGAGGGGTCATATTAGTGTGTAGCCCAGACTGTTTGGATGCAACAGACAGAAGCTGTACCGACTTCAGAAGCGGTACAGCTTCTGTCCGACAACTTTCCACCTGAGAACAGGGATCAATCCCTGCTTACAACTTTCCCACTGTTTCTAGCATTTGCCTGTGTCACCATCTCATTTTATTACTGTCTGAATAAAGTGGGGCAATGACATTCACATAACCAATCTCGCTCCGAGCTTTCTTCAAACGTTGGCAGCCCTGCATTCGGCAGAGATTTCTTTTTGTGGCGTTTTAAAGCGTATTTTCTAAAATTTTACGAAAGCGTATGTGTGTTTATATGATACCAGGGGACAAAGCCAAAACACTTGCGACCCGCGGTCCGTTTTGGGTCCATTTGAGTATGGCTGGGACAGATGTTCTGAGAGAGAAATAATGATCTATATAGTTTGACAACCTCAATCCAACCCCGTCTCTTTGTATGCTCATAGTCGTAGAAGAACCTACATGCTACATCCCATTAAAATTGGCAAAAACAAAACTTCACAAGAGCTAAAGCCCTTGGCAGATCCCAGACAACTCGCGAACTCACCCAGAGATCCGTGCCCCAGTCCATGTTTAACTTCTTCTTATCAGCGGATCCCTGAATACAAAGAACTTCTTCAAAGTTATCCCAATTTGGAGGACGCCTCAATCCCGAAAATATGAATTCCGAGGACGCTCAAATACCCCTTCTGCTATCCTTTCCGTTTCTAAACAGTGAGAATCATTTATCCCTATTATCTAGCTAGTTATCGCTAACTAGTCTAGTTACTCTAACCAATATTCGTTGCAAAGGAAAGAGGGATAAACTAGCTTTCATATCCGCGTCACTCCCAAATCCTAATTCTTAAAGGGACCGTTCACTAATGTATTTGCCTTCATTACAATGTTCACTGGCGACAGACTGGCAGTGGCATGTCAAAAGCAGTGATGCTTATTTATTTAAGGGCATACATTTTTCACTTTTAAAAAGTTTTGAAAATAGTTTTATAAAGGAATGTGAACGTTCAGATTATACTGTAATTAGGCTACAGGCAAGCAATACAATTAATTATTGATATAGAAATATTAACAATTCTTATGAAATTAATTTGTATGGTGACAAATGCAAGACACAAAAAAAAATAAACAAAAGCATTCAAAAAAACGTTAGTCACACATAAAAGCTCATAGTTAGATTGTATAAACACATTTCAACAAACTGTACCACTGAATCAAGGCCAATGTATCTACAGTATTCTGGTTCCTTTTCTAGGATGAGTTAAGCACACACATAGCTATTTCATACTTACATAAATCCTCAAATTTTACAACACTATTTGTGAACATGCAGACGTCTCCAAGCAGTAGGATAGGCAGTTTGGAGTGTTAATCCGACTGGTTAAAAAATTATATTTTGTCCCCAAACCAAAGTTGCACCCCTAGTCTAGTTTACACACAGTTGATATTGACTTCAAATCCCATACAAGTACTTTAACAGTAAACTCGCATAGATTTGTTACTCAAAGTCACATTCAAAATCAAGCAAAATACATTAGTCCGATTGAACCCCCACCCTAATCTTACATTTTAAATATTTTTTTTGCAGATCGCGCAGTCTCGTTGTTATAATATTTAGTTTTTAATTCAGAATGAATTGTTCAATGATGTGGATTACATTTATTTTTAAGGATTTGATTTATTAAATCCCATTGTTGCTTGTAGACCAAATCATTTAAGTGTCGTACACATGTTACTGTGCATGAAGTTTAAAATGCATTCTCTCATTACTACATTTGTAATGTGATATATTTCAACATAAAAAAAAATGTAACACACAAATAAACATTTCATGAATAAAATAGTGTCTTCCTCAAATGAATTGAATGATGACGCAATCTTTACAAGAGGGAATGAATCTTATTTCATTGGTCCTCAACTGGTGGCTCAGTAGTTTCATTCCTGGTAAGTGGAGTTCACAGGAGGTTGGTGGCACCTTAATTGGGGAAGACGGGCTCGTGGTAATGGCTGGAGCGGAATCAGTGGAATGGTAGCCACGTGTTTGATGCCATTCGATTTGCTCTGTTCCAGACATTATTATGAGCCGTCCTCCCCTCAGCAGACTCCACTGGACTGGAGTTAGCGGTGAGTTAGCGTGCCCCGGGGCAGATTAGTTCTGAAATGTACCTGGCTAAAGGGTGAGACGCTTTCGTATAAACGGTTATCCCGAGTTTATCAAATATACCTAGGTAACTCCTAAAACCTCCTTCGTAGGATACCCCTATGGACCAGGGTTGCCTACCCCAGTTGTAGACAGTGGCATTATTGGAACTTTGTTTGGCTGGTTAACTTGTGGCGTTGATTGGTATGAAAAGATAACTTCCTTGTCTTTTCCTCCACCTATAGTAGATAACTATCAGGGCAACAATGACCAGGATAACTACTAGAATCACCCAAATGATACTAGTGGAGTAATCTGAAGAGGAGGAAAGAACATGAGAGTTTAGACATGATTCAGACCAATTCTGTTTATAATTAGATTCAGGCTAGCTCGTGATCTAGGATTCCTGTTTCGTAATTAATCTCTGTGGGATTGAATTTGATTGATTCATTCATTTTACTGAAAGAATGGTTGGCGTTTGCAAAGATGATATGTATATGAAGTATGTCTTATGACAACATTAATTACTACATCAGAGTCAGCTACGTTTTTACCATAACATGACCCATAGTCGGTCAGTTATAATACCTTTCATAGTTTCTGTTGTAGTTCTGGTGGCCGTCCCAACTCTGTTCGTGGCAGTGCATATGTAGATCCCAGCGTTGGTAGACGTGGCTCTGGTGATTCTAACAGTCTTCTGGCGCCCCACAGTGGACAACTTGACATTGTCTGCAGCGGTGTAGTTCCACTTCATCTCAGGAGGAGGGTTCCCCTCAGCACAGTTCAAAGACACATCACTGCCTCAACTCACCATCACTGTCATTCCCTAGAAGGAACTCAGGAGCATCTAAGGAGAAAGGGGGGTGGTTTTAGAGTGGAACACTCTAAAATAATTCAGATGGGGTGCCATGCAGTTCAGATAAGACTAAAATACAATAACTTAAGGTGGTAAAGAATTATGTAAAACCTGTCTAAATCACTATTAGGCCTATTCTACCTTTAAGATTGGTTAGAACAGCGTAAAGCTGATGCATGTGTGGCTAGAATTAGTTAAATGTTTGTTGAAAATAGTCCAATAATAACATACTTGAAAGATTGAAACATTAATTACACAAGTTGTCATTGGCGATCGTGATGACATACTGGCCTGATTTATGATAATGAAAAAGATCCAGATTAATAGCCAACTCACAGTGTACAGTAATGTTGAGAGGTTCTGTAGGATGGGGTTGTGGTCCCAGGTCCAGTTCTGCTACACATCTATACTGAGCTCCATCATCATCATCTCTACTGGGGGTGATCATCAGAGTAGCTGACACATTCTCTGGTGTCTTACTGACGTTATTGTAAGTTGTATCTGCTTGGTGATGGAGCCCAGTCTATTTGTGACTGTGAAGTTGTAAGTTGCATTAGCTGTTACACTGGAGATATTGAGAGTACGCAGGCGCCCTATAGTGGTCTCATTGGCATTTCCCTCTGCAGCGTTGTTGGTCCACTTCCATTCAGGAGGGTTCCCCTCAGCACTGCAGAGACACATCACTGCCTGCACTCACCACCACTGTGTCATTCCCTAGAATGAACTCAGGAGCGTCTGAGGAGAAAGGTGGTGCTTTTAGAGTAGACCACTCAAAACTATGCAACTTATGGGATTTCAGATGGGGTGCCATTTAGTTCATTTGACTTAACTTAAAAGGTGGTAAAGAATTATGTAAAACCTGTCTCAATCACTATTAGGCCTATTCTACCTTTAAGATTGGTTAGAACAGCGTAAAGCTGATGCATGTGTGGCTAGAATTAGTTAAATGTTTGTTGAAAATAGTCCAATAATAACATACTTGAAAGATTGAAACATTAATTACACAAGACGTCAATAGAGTTGGTGCTGCCTATGTCATTGGCGATCGTGATGACATACTGGCCTGAGTCTGTCCTGGTCAGGGGTGCAGAGGCATTGACCTGTCTTCCCTCCTGGTACCACACAGTTTTAGGGGAAGGATTCCCATTGACTGTACAAGGGATCCTGTCCAGGGTGGAATTCTCCTCCACATCACTGTACTGGCTTGGACATTCAATCACTGGCTTGTCTGCAAATGGAGAGAAAGAGAGAAGGAGCATCAACTCGAAATGAGTCAATTAGAAGCTATAGCTATCATGTGGTGCTGTTTTTGATTTATGATAATGAAAAGGATCAGAACAAGATTAATAGCCAACTCACAGTGTACAGTAATGCTGAGAGGTTCTGTAGGATGGGGTTGTGGTCCGTCTGGTCCCAGGTCCAATTCTGCTACACATCTATACTGAGCTCCATCATCTACTGGGGGTGATCATCAGAGTAGCTGACACATTCTCTGGTGTCTTACTGACGTTACTGTAAGTTACATTATCTAAGGGTTGATTCCCTTTGTACCACTTCACAACCAGGTTCCGTAGAGGAGCGATGTTCTGGATGTCACACTGCATCTGGTACTCTGTCCCCTCCACCATGGGACCAGAGTGGCTCAGAACCGAGATGAATACGCTGTCTGGAGTCTCTGTGATAGAAAGAGTATTCTCAATAATTGTTTTCCACACTTATTTAGCATTTATCCTGTACACTTCCTGCTTGTATGTGTTAATTGTATAGTGGACTTCAGTATTGTACAGAAGAAGAAAAAAAAGACGTTTTCCTATTGAATCTACTCATATAAAATGGGGCACACTTACTGTACACAGTGAGAGTAAGGTCTTGACTGCATTGGAGACTTCCATTCAACTTTATGTTGCACTGAGCCTGTGTACCCCAGTCCACCCCAGCCACTTTTCAGTTGACAAGCTGGGTATCTTTCTCCAAGCTTGTATTTCTCTCTGTAGAAACCCAGTGCATCCCCAGGTGGTTGTTGAACAACGTGCTGCAGTTGACCTCCAGTGGATCCCTGTGTCTCACCACCACCACCACAGGAGGCTCCAGTCAGAGGGTTGATGTCAGGAGGACAGGCTTCATCTGCAGCTGGTGATGCAGTTAGAGTGGGTAGTGTCTTTAGTCTTTGGTTGGATTTCATAATGACCTTTCCTGGAAACGGCAGTACGGGGGAACTCTTGAGGCACATTACATCCAATGGCTGGCCAAAAATTGTTATTTCTAGTGAAAATATTACGTTATGTTGTTGATGATCTTATCCCTTCTAAAACGCGTTGAAAGGGGAATCACCTTGCCCAAAATATTCAGACGTATTTCCTATTGTGCGAGCACAGTCCCCAAATCCAGGACAAATTCAAGAAAGCGTATAGTATTATATAGAGCCATTATTGCATGGAACTCTGTTCGATTTCATATTGCTCAAATAAACAGCAAACCTGGTTTCAAAAAACAGATAAAGCAACACCTTACGGCACAAAGCCTCTCCACTATTTGACCTAGATAGTTTGTGTATGTATTGATATGTAGGCTACGTGTGCCTACATATCAATGTAAGTGAAAGGATTCTTATTTTTGACACCTGAGTGACAATGGTGGATCTGTAAAATATGGAGCTTCCATAGGTTAGAACATACAAGCCAAACTACCATACTAACAACCAAGCAACACACCCACCATCAGTGGTTTTTAGCAGTAATATACGTTGCCCTCTATGTTACACTACATGGAAATTCACACCCACCGCACCCATTTAGACAATGACATATCACCCAATAACATCAACAGTTTCTGTGTTGTACCTGAGTGAGTGTAAGTGTATTTCTTGTGATTTTATGTTATTCTATAATTGTGTCCTTTAATTAGGGTCCTGAGCTGTTCCTATCTATGTGACCTGACCAGGAAAAACTCAGGTCCCTGTAGATAATAACTATGTGATAAACTCTGGTCAACATAAACATCATAATCCACACAGCGATCACAACAATAGATATTAATAGATAAGTATGGAACAAATGAACCACTCACCTCCATGTAGCAGCATGAGGAGGCCCAACATCCTCTGGAGTGACAGCATGGTAGTTCTCCGGTACTCCATGCTAAGCAAGTTGAGGGTGATGGGGATGTTGTAAGAGATGATGCCCTGACTGGAGGTCCACCCGTTGGTCCAGGCTCGATCCTAAAGCTGTGCTAGTGCCAGTTAGTGTATCTCAGGCAGAGAGCAAGACCTTACTGTGTGAAGGGAGTGTTTCAAAGAGTAAATTCAAACCCTGCCCTGATGCTGTGCAGAGAACGCAAACTGCTAAACGGAAACACGACATCAAACTATAACCTCAGTTCTCATAAAGAAAAGAAACTGACTCCTACTGCACCTTGTGGTGTGTGTGTGTGTGTGTGTGTGTGTGTGTGTGTGTGTGTGTGTGTGTGTGTGTGTGTGTGTGTGAATGCGAGTGTATGTGTGTGAGAGGATAGATAGATAATATGAAAAACATTGTTTTGTAATTTTTTTATAAAAACAAATACATTGCAGTTAGAAAACAATTCCACATGTTGTGTTGGCATGTCAGTCTAACACTGTCTTATTGACATACTTGTTTAACATATAAGAACTTCATTAACATCCTTCCTTATCCATGAAGGCACAATAATATTGCCCTGAAGCATGGTTGAGGTGTGTTTAACACAGGAGGCTGCTGAGGGAGCGAATGGCTGGAATGGAGCGGATGGAATGGCATCAAATACATGGAAACCATGTTTGATGTATTTGAAACTATTCCACTCCAGCCATTACACAAGCCCATTCTCCCCAATGAAGGTGCCACCAACCTCCTGTGGTATATATCTAATGGGGAGAGGGTTAGGTGGGTTTGATCATCATGGTGACTGTCTTGAGGGAGTAGGAGCCCCCGTGGAACTCTGCCCAGTAAACCCCGTCCTGGTAGCGGCTGCGGTAGTGACCCCCTCGATACCACACGCCATTTAAGTTTGAGTGGGCACACATGTGGTACCACCAGCCCCCCTTCTGGAAGTGGGCACAGTTCCCTAATGAGGAAATGGAGAGAGAAACCAACTCATCAAGCCAAACCTGGTTGTTAAAACAGGCAGCTATGAAAACAGGCAGAAATGAGTAGAGGTAAGAGAGGAATCACCTGAATAAGCATCCTTATCCTTGTCCAGAGTTGTAAAGGCTTTGTTATTGTGCCAGGACATTGAGTCTCCGGCGTTGCCTTGGTATTCCCCCAGCCTCAGACGGTACCAGTCGCTCTCAGGCTCCAGGCGGAAGCTGTCGTACTCTGCAAACAACTGGCGGCCCTGCCAGTCCTCCATGGCCACCCGAAGCTTGTAGTGGGCCTGCTTGGTCAGCCAGTAGAGGTGCTCCAGACCCAGCCAGTATTCTCCATCCAGGTTCCCAAAGCCTTGCTGGGGTGGAGGGGTACAACAGATAGATTAGGGTTATGTTCACTGTAGCAATAGTATTAATGACTTCTGTGGTGTTAAACCATCCACAACTGAAGGATACTCTTGAGTCTCTGAGCTGTAATACCAGCTGTTTTTCTGGTTTTATAGTCCATTGTGATGATTGCCAATTACAGTAACTATACAGCTCATGTTTCATCACATATAATCAGCTGAAATGAAAGGCAAATGGAGGAGAAAGGATTATGGGTCTGCAGTGCACACACTCACTGTATGGGTTTTGTATTGCAGTGTTTTGGAGCAATGGTAACAGCGGCAGGTAGCCTAGCGGTTAGCGTTGGGCCAGTAACCGAAAGCCGACAAGGTGAAAAACCTGTCTGTGTCCTTGAGCAAGGCACAACCCTAATTTGATCCAGGGGATTGATCCTGTAGGTAGGCCGTCATTGTAAATAAGACTTGCCTAGTTAAATATAGGGCTCCCAAGTGGTGCAGTGGTCTAAGACACTGCATCGCAGTGCTAGAGGCGTCACAACAGACAACCTGGTTCGAATCCAGACTGTATCACAACCGGCCGTGATTGGTAGTCCCATAGGGCGGCGAACAATTGGCCCAGCATCGTCCGAGTTTGGCCGGTGTAGGACGTCATTGTAAATAAGAATTTGTTCTTAACTGACTTGCCTAGTTAAATAAAGGTTACATTTATTTATTTTTGTTAAAAATAAAGGTTACATTTATAAAACAAAAACAGCACACTGTCGGATGTCATAACAAGCTCTTGAGAGCTTCACTTTTAGTGGATCACTGCACACTGGAGGTGAGAGAACCTTGTACTGCTCCCAGGTCCTGAAGAAGTTGACTGATCCGTCCTGTCTCCTCTGGATGACGGTCCAGCCTCCCTGGGCCTTGGTCTGTTCACACCAGGCCTGCAGAAGCCGGTTGGCGCTCTGTGGACGCAGCAGGTAGATCCCATTGGTGGTCTCACCCGAGTCCAGCACATGCTGGCAGTCTCTCCAGGGTCCTGAGTGACAGAGATAGTATAGGTATGTGGTTCACAAAGGCAGTTAGGATTTAGGAACAGACCTGGGTTAAAATAGTCATAATTGTGCTCGATTGAGCCTGCCTGGTGCAAAGGAACCAATGGGTGCAATGGAACCAACGTAAGTCCAGAACGTCCAAACTCCGCCCACCTGCCACCAAGCAGGCTCAACCAAATGCTTGAAATGAGGGAGTGATGTGAGGGAGTGAGTGAGACACGTAATGGAGAGAGGGGTCTGGAATTCTGTTGGTTTTAGAGCCAACAGGGTCACAGATATATGTTTTCTCGCTTTGCTTCAGCTTATCTCTTTACTGCCGAAGACATTCTTTCACAACACATGTTGAATGTCTCATGTCACACTGGAAAAGATAAGCATACACTACATGAACGGACATAGAAAGGCTAAGCATCACCTCTGTCTCACACACTCCAGACCAAGGGTCATTCATACTGTAACTGTACACTCATTCTATAGACAAGTATCTCCTTGTCACTTCATCACACACATAAATAAGCTCTGAGTCATGGTCCCTTTATTATACACTCTAACTGGTGTGAAGTCCCCCTGTTACTGCTGCTCTTCAGCTCCACTGTGGGAGGACCCAGTCCATGAAGGTGGTCACACTCATCTAAATGGTCTGCCTTGTAATCTCACACATTCCAGTTGCACACACAACGTGCATTGTAGGGTATCGCCTTGTAATTCAAGGTTACATAGCAATGTCCTAAAGAGGGCTGTGATTAGGGTGTGCGTGCGTGAGTGTGTTTGATGTGTGTACTGCTGGTAAATTTGTTTTTTTTCTTAGATTCAATTATCTTTTTATTTGGAATTCATCCTAATCACTTTTTCTAAAGAGGAGATGCTGACAATCTGATTATTGGTGCCAAATTCTGAATTAGGTACTTTTGATGGTTTATTTCCTAAAAGAGAGGATTATATTTTGGCCCATTTGATTGTTATTTATAACCAATATTATTGATGACTTATATCAAAGCCAAACTTTGTGTGTGTGTGTGTGTGTGTGTGTGTGTGTGTGTGTGTGTGTGTGTATTCTTCATTAACAAAGCCCCTTCTCTTCTCTGATGAGAACAGCTGGCAGTTATTAGAAATTGTTTAGGCATTCCCAGAGATAACAAAGTCTTATCAGTGGGTCAGTGACTCCCTGAGCTTCTGCATAGTGTCTTCTGGAGTGTAAATAACACTGACAAAATACTGACACTGTTTCATACACAAACAAGGTCCGAACAGCAAACAAGTATACATTTGAAGGGCCGAAAGAACACAGCTTGCTTGTTGTGATTGTTGTCAGAGTTGACAGTGAAAAACAATATCAAAACAAAACTGGATCCAATGAGATGTGCAATGTATTGACTGAAATAGATGTAGATGTGTTATAATGTGTAATAACGCTGCCGAGTGAAGATAGATACATAGTGTTACTCTTTCACACACTGCCTTACAAAGACAGTCCTCTATTCCTACACAGACAGTGATGGTTAAGTTGAAAGTGTCGCTGGCAGTTGTAAGCTCCGAGGGTGCCGTGATTTACCTGGGGTCTTAGTGACAGGGAAGCTTATGAAAGGGGCGCCAGTAGGGGTGTCGGCCATGGTGGTGGGAAGCACCTTTGTCCCCTGGAGGGGTTCTCTCTCCTCCTGTGGCTGTAGTGGAGGGGCATCATTAGCCATCGCCTTGGACTGTGAGCTGTCATTCAGGGGCCCACTGGACTGGATACTTCGGGGTTCAGAGGCCATCTATCCAATACAACACAAACGTATAAAGACTTTTGTACAGAGCATTATGGGTACTGTAGTATGTTATGGTACAACTTTAGCTTCATGGGTCAGGGTCAGTGCTTGAGAAAGGCCCATGATAACCAGGCCAGTGGTTTGATAAATACAGAGCTATCCCTACCTGTGGAGGTGGGGTAGTGTTCTTGGTGGCCTGGCACTGCTTCTCCAGCCGGGCGATGAGCTGACTCTGGTTGGTCATCATAGAGGTGAGGGCTCCATACTTCTTCTCCAGCTCCCTGTAACTAGTGGACATCTGCAGCATCTGGGATATTGGTCCATCATGAACGAGCAACAGACAACGGGACAATGAGGGATGTTATAAAGGTGTTACATGCCTGTCATAGATAGGCAAAGGAAACTAAGACAATAGAGAGAGAGTTGGAGCAGGTATAAAATTATATGATTCTAACTTCCTTATGAACACAGCTGTTCCCATAATGCTCTCTGTCTGATTACCTGTGTGGTGGCGTTGAGCAGTATGTTCTCGACCCGCCTCTGTTCGACCACCTGGTCCTTTTTTAACATAACCTCGTGCAGCAGCTGGGCGTAGAGCTGGGCGATGCGGGTGTTCATGCTGCCACTCTCTTTCCGTAGCGCCCGTACCTCCATAGTCAGGGCCCCCTCCTGCTCCAGCTGGCCCCTCAGCTTCTCCAGCTGTTCCTGCTGACGGCTCAACTCCTCCCGCAGAGCCGCTACCTCTGAGTGGTTGGCGGCGCCGGTGGTAGACTCGGTGCTCACGCACAGCGCCCCTTTCAGTTTCTGCTGAGGAACGATGAAGGTGTAGGTGCAGCGGGACGTGGGCTTCTGGGACTCCTCCTTTCGCCCCCCCACCTCAGGCATGACTAGGAGGAACCCCAGTAACAGAGACAAGCCAATAGTCAGCTGATTCTCCATCTACCTGTTCAACTGCTCCTCTGTCCATGGAAATAAGCAGGGATAGAGATTCATTAGCAAATTCCCCCAATAAATGGTACTCTATAACATGTACAAATGTATTAATTCAGTAAAAATAGCTTTTCCCCATTTGAAACAACTGTAATTGTACACCAACAAGTACATCACAGTCAGACAGTGCCCACACAGATGCAAAAATCCATACAGACATTTTCAGTGGAGAGCAGAGCATGTAAAAGTGCTACCACAATATCTAAGATGCAGCTCAGACTGTCTTTCAAGCCTTGAATGCCCACCAGATGTTCCCCTGGAAGGTGAAAGTACACTTAACCCTGTCTGCCTGGCTGGAGTTTAGTAGCAAGTCAACACTGGGGTGACGATGGTCAACAAAACCCAGTCAGAGTCAACTCACACTTCCATCCCATTGGTCAACACAATCCTTTCAGGGTCAACTCTGGCAACTACCATTGTCAACACTGTAAACACCATTATCACCTCAACCTCAATATTAACACAACACACTATATTTACAGGGGTCACTACTCCTCAACCTCAGTGGAACAAATTATTGGTACTATCAAGTTTCTGTAAGTAAACTGGAATACCAAAAAACAATACATCACATGATTGCCAAATGGCAGTGTCAGAAGCCCTGTAATATATCGCCAAACATTAACCATTGATAATCTATCATTATAATAACAGCACTATTCTTATTAAATCTGAGAGGGGATCCTATCTTTGTAACTTTTAAAGTAAGGGAGCATGACTTACCTCAGTCCTGATCCGAGGTCAGTTGGCAAATTCTGTCAGCTGTGTTCCTGTGTGTATCCCAAAATCCTGAGCTCAAATGGGTAGAGTATGGACTCCTTTAAAGCATTCTCATCTAGAATCCAGATGACAGGACTAATGAACCTTTCCTTAGCATTGCCTCAGAATGGTCTACTGCCTCAGAATTGCCTCCCAATGAGAAAGTCCACTGCTGTGTCTGTAGCATGCAGCCCGGCGACCCTTTTTCCTAGTGTGTCTGAGCCTCACAGAGACAGGCAGACCAGAGAGACTGAGCTACAGTAAGAAAGACTCAACACACACGAACAACACTGACACACAACGTTCTTTCAGCAGCAAGACCTCCCCCTCACTTCATCCCTGTCACAGGCCCTCTAAACAAAGAAAGACATAATTACAAACTACCCTAATGACACCCCCTCTCTCCCTCCTCCCATCCTCTCAGCTCAGCTGCCTCTGGCCCTCAGTGCAGGAGTCAGGAGCCCTCTCTGTCTCTGCCCGTTGCCTCCCTTCAGCCTGCTGTTCTCTCACAGAGGCCTCCTCCCAGTCGGTCCAACTATTACTGTAGTCCAGCTTGAAAAGGTAGCCTATGAGTAATCAATATAATTTATTAAACAATGTCAAACATTTAAAAAATATATTGAGGGTTATAATATGGATAAGATGCAGATGAAGGTGAATATCCACTGGATGATGAGGAATAATTCTGTCAGTCATCATGGATAGTCTCTTTCAACTGCTGTGTGCTAGTAGATACGGTAGAGAGGGCATTTCCATCTAAAAGGACCCATGAGAGCAACATGTGACGTTTACAGGAGCATGTCAAATCTGGTGTATTAAAAGGTATTAGAAATACATAAAATAATACAATAATATAAAGACCTCTGCCAACTAATATCAACACATATATCTTTCTTTTTTTTAAATTGAAGAAACATTGTCTTCTGCCTTGTAATTCCATTACCAAAAACCTCTAATTTCTCTCACTCATGAGGCAGGAGGATAATGAAAGGTCACACAAGTAACAAGTCAAGGTAGACCTACCAATTAGTTTTAGTGTTTTTACTGATATCAAGTTTGTTTATAAATTATTAAGGGATTAAAACCTGCACTGTTTCGTAAACAACAACACGCTGACCCTCAACACAGGGGCCCCTCAGGGGTGCATGCTTAGTCCCCTCCTGTACTCCGTCACCCACGACTGTGTGGCCGCGCACGACTCCAACACCATCATTAAGTTGGCCGACGATATGACGGTGATAGGCCTGATCACCGCCCACGACGAGACAGCGTATTTGGCAATGTGGTGCCAGGACAACAACCTCTCCCTTAATGTCAGCAAGACAAAAGAGCAAGCGCCAGGACCGTCTCCTAAATTTGATTCAGCTGCGGGATCGAGGCACCACCAGTGCAGAGCTTGCTCAGGAATGGCAGCAGGCAGGTGTGAGTGCATCTGCACGCACAGTGAGGCAAAGACTTTTGGAGGATGGCCTGGTGTCAAGAAGGGCAGCAAAGAAGCCACTTCTCTCCAGGAAAAACATCAGGGATAGACTGATATTCTGCAAAAGGTACAGGGATTGGACTGCTGAGGACTGGGGTAGTCATTTTCTCTGATGAATCCCCTTTCCGATTGTTTGGGCCATCCGGAAAACACCTTGTCCGGAGAAGACAAGGTGAGCGCTACCATCAGTCCTGTGTCATGCCAACAGTAAAGCACCCTCAGACCATTAATGTGTGGGGTTGCTTCTCAGCCAAAGGAGTGGGTTCACTCCCAATTTTGCCTAAGAACACAACCATGAATGAAGAATGGTACCAACACATCCTCTGAGAGCAACTTCTCCCAATCATCCAAGAACAGTTTGGTGACGACCAATGCCTTTTCCAGTATGATGGAGCACCTTGCCATAAGGCAAAAGTGATAACTATGTGGCTCGGGGAACAAAACATAGACAATTTGGGTCCATGGTCAGGAAACTCCCCAGACCTTAATCCCATTGAGAACTTGTGGTCGATCCTCAAGAGGCGGGTGGACAAACAAAAACCCACAACTTCTGACAAACTCCAAGCATTGATTATGCAAGAATGGCCTGCCATCAGTCAGGATGTGGCCCAGAAGTTAATTGACAGCATGCCAGGGCGGATTACAGAGGTCTTGAAAAATAAGGGTCAACACTGCAAATATTGACTCTTTGCATAAACTGAATGTCATTGTCAATGAAAGCCTTTGACACTTATGGAATGCTTGTAATTATACTTCAGTGTACCATAGTAACTACTGACATAAAGATCTAAGAACACTGAAGCAGCAAACTTTGTGGAGACCAATACTTCTGTCATTCTCAAAACTTTTGGCCACAACTATACGCTGGAAGCTGAGAACAAAAGTTTGTTTAGGCGTTTGAATAAGACGAACGTTTTTCAATGTGACACAGAACGCGGCGGCGCAGTGAGATCCACGTGGTTGAAAAGCAATCGAGCAGTATCTGATCGAAATGGAGGATACGGAGAGGTATATCGGAGCTTGCTCGTGTTTTACATTCAGATAGCGTTATGCATCTAGTTATTCACACGATTCAGATTATTGTAAACTGAATATACTGGTAACTATATTGACGATTGTCTCATCAGCATGTCGATGGATGTTTTAAGTTAGCTAGGTGGATGAAAATTATGGATTTATGAGAATATCTGAACCACGATGAAAATATTTAAGTGATGACATCCATAACGGCTACAGACAGTACTGGCGTTAGCTCGTAACATAGCGAAGTACAGTATATTGGCCAGCTAAACTAACCTGTTAATTCAATTTCAGACCAAAAACCAGAAGAAGTCACGTTTGAGTGCGAACCATGTGGTTGAAGAGGTGTTCGGTGCGGTCCCTCACTCCTTCGTGTTGCACCGTGGCCAAGTCGGCAAGAATGTCGGTCAGCTAGTGGAGGACATGCGGCGGGTCATGGAGCCCTTCACTGCAGAATCCCTTAAGGTCCGTTTGTTCATGTCATGAAACTCTAAATCGGTCTATATAACTGACTTGAATCAAAGTGAAGTTACTGCAAGTCACATTTGTTACTTCATATATTTTGTGCATTTATACAACGAATCATAATTCTGTGATCTTGCACTTTCAATCACTGCTTTTTATTTTCATGTAACCTTTATTTAACTAGGCAAGTCGGTTAAGAACAAATTCTTATTTACAATGAAACCTACTGGGGAACAGTAGGTTAACTGCCTTGTTCAGTGGCAGAATGACAGATGTCTTTTTTGTTTTTTTTTTCTTGTCAGCTCTGGGATTCGATCCAGCAACCTTTTTGGTTACTGGCCCAACACCCTAACCACTAGGCTACCTGCCATGCAGCTTGTGCTCATAATGGATTGCATTTGAGGTCTTGCCTGTGTGTGATTGACAGGTGAGAAAGAAGAATGTGCTAAAGGACTTTGTGGCTGTAGCAGGACCACTGGGAGCGACACACTTCATGATCTTCACCAAGACGCCCAGCAGTGTCAACATGGTAAATAAGTCTGCAAACACCAGGGGTGTATTCATTACTGAAACCTTTTTACTGTTTAAAAACCAAACTAAAGCAAACGAAACAGCGGGATAGACTTTAATTTGTCAAATAGAAACGCTTGTTTTTGTTAAAACGTTTTATGTTTAGAGTAAACTATTTATTTTGCAACCGACTAAACTGTTTGCAACAGAATCGGCGTAATGAATACACCCCTGTTGCGTTACTATACCATGAGGTGCTTTAACAGTAGACACAGTCCCAATTTTTACAGCTGCTCTAAACCCTTGGCCTTTCTAAGGGAATATCTTTATGATTTATCTCTTTTGGTCATTTAAGTATATGCTGTGTCCGCTACCTCAATTTTTCCAATTGCTGATGCAGGTGATGAGTTATGAGAATATCTGAATTCATGATTAAGATGTTTTATCACTGATGCATCAACATCTACATCTGGGCTGTTTACTAGATCCTAATGACAAATGAGCGAGTGTTTAAATCATTTCTCTCTTTCCAGAGGCTTGCTCGGCTGCCAAAAGGCCCTATGCTCCATTTCCGGGTGACCAAAGTGAGTGCACAAACTCATATGACTAACTGGGAGAAATGGGCTCAAAGGATGACAGATTTTGACGTGACTGTTCAGTGATATATGTTCAAAGTAAACGCACTGATGAGCCCCAATACTAGAAACAAGCAAATATAAGGTTTAGGGCTTCAATTGCTTTTCCTGAATATGTTCTTTCTCGTTTTCAGTACTCCCTTATTAAAGATGTGGTCTCATCGATGAAGAGGCACAGAATGCATGAACAGCAGTTCACGCATCAGCCACTGCTGGTCCTCAATAACTTTGGCTCAGAGGGCATGCATGTCAAACTTATGGCCACCATGTTCCAAAATATGTTCCCTTCCATCAATGTGCACAAGGTATGTCAAAGGCACCAGTACATGGATTTTTGCAGGATTGAGGATTTTAAAATAAGATGAAAGTATAGTATTCTGATTATCTGTGATCACTCAAAAGTAAACGCTTTCTGATATCCCACAATCCTTTTATCCTCTATTATATTGACGATAATTAAGTTAGTATGCATTTTAACAGATTTGCTTCTTGTAGGTAGCCCTCAACGCCATAAAGAGATGTTTTGCTGAACTATGATCCAGTTTCTCAATAAATTGAATTTCGCCATTAGTAAGTGTACAAGATATTTTAATTCAAGGTGGCTGGGTTACTCTATAGGAAGACTGCTTGGGCTCAGAGGATGACAGATTGTGAATTGACTGTTTAGTGATGTCTTTTCAAAGTAAACGCACTGATGCACCCATCATGCAGAAACCCCACTCCGCTGTAGCTGACTAAATGGTTCAGTCCACACTCATCCTTGACCTTGTCCTTCTCCCTGTCCCCCTCTGCAGCAGCCTGAAAGTAGTCCCTGTGGGCATGAGTAGAGGAGTGAAGAAGCTGATGCAGGAAAAGTTCCCCAACATGATCAAGTTTGAGGACATCAGTGAGCTGCTGATGAAGTAAGAGCCCTGGCTGTTGTAGACTGCAGAGTATCTCCTGCTGTACTTGAGGCTGGTCTATCTGCATGTGTTTGGGTTCTCAATATTGCTTAGATGAATTTGAGCTTTTCTAATGTTATTTGGGTGATACTGCCTTAACTAGGCTGGCTGTGAAGTGATCTACCTTCAAAGTCATTTCGATGCACACTTCTGTGTAGTGAATTGTTGTTTACATTTGGCCAGCTGTTGTGCTCTCTTACCCTGCTAACTTTCTTTCAGAGGGGCTAATCTTTCAGAAAGTGAAGCCGAGCAAGATGGAGATCACAACATAACGGAGCTGCCACAGATCTACTCCGGGCGTGGTAACATGGCGTCTCAACAGAGCGCTGTGAGACTGACTGAGGTGATTACCATGGTGCCTTAGTGGCTGATCTTACTTATATTACATTGTAACCAGTATTTCAATAGAATTGTCTACGCCCGTGTTGGCAGTGACTATAAATGGTACGTTTATAGCATCAGTTTCTTGTCCATGGGATGTACATGATGAAAAGATATCTATGATTACCTGTGATATTTCACAAAAGTAAACGCTTACTGACACATCCTGACACAGGTTATCACCATGGTGCCTTCAGCAGCTGATCCTACTGATGTGACATTGTAACTAATTTCTGGTAGGTTTTTACAGGATCAGTTTGTTTTCTCTTCAGATTGGCCCACGCATCACCATGCAGCTGGTGAAGATTGAGGAGGGAATGGGAGAGGGGAACATAATCTACCATGCAGTTAGTAAGTACACCTGTCATTTTCCTGTTGGATGTAGCTGTCCATGGGATGTACATGATGAAAAGATATCTATGATTATCTGTGATATTTCTCCAAAAAGTAAACGCTTACTGACACGTCCACTGAGAACGGGTGTTTCAGTTGATTGGTCATGGTCAAATGCTGATACAGGCCCTCTGAATGTCTTTTCTGCAGTCGCCAAGACAGAGGAAGAGCTTCAGGAGATCCTGATCTGAAAAGAGGCGCAGATGAAAGAAAAGCAGGAACGGAAGATAAAACAAGAGCAGGATGTTGCCCAAAAGAAAGCGTTACGGGAGGAGAACAAGTGAGTGTTCTAGCACTTTGGAACTGCAATTCATTCCACCTGAGTTGGTGTGGAACAGTGATGTTTGTTTCTGTAATGTCAGGAAAAGAAGCATGGCAGGCATCAAGAGGAAGCGCCAGGAGGAGGAAGAGGATGACCCTGAAGTGGAGGATCCTGGAACCAGGATAACAGGCCTCCGGTTGTTGAATCTGACGACGAGGCAGAGTACTACAGACAGGCTGTAGGGGAGGAGCCAGATGAAGGTATGTACTGAACCAAGTTTCTATAGTTTTTGTTGTACTATATTATTGTGCTACTTTGGCAGACAATCACCTTTTTATATTTATTTTTCTCAATCCCCCATCTAGATATGTTCCCTGCAGCCAAAAGGAGGCAAAGACCTGAAAGGCCCTCAGGCGGACCCTTCAAGAAGAGGAAAGCGTTCTCTGGCGACGACAGTAAAAACAAATATGGTTCCAAGTCACCTCATAGATCTGGTCCAGGAGGGAAACCCAGAGACCGACTGGGGGGTGACGGGGACAGGAAAGAGGGAAAGATATTTGGGGATGGAGGCAAATCTTTTGGAAAGATGTCACCGGGGGGGCAAGAGGTTTGGAGGGAGGAAGTTTGAGGCGGGCAGTAAATTTGGGGGGGGGGGGGGTGCTAAGTTTAAGGGCAAACCTCGAGTGTCCTGGAGGGGTGAAGGGGGGGCTTAAAACAGAGGAATGGGAAGAGCTGAAAGCCTGGACTGATTGATGCTAAGCGCACTACCGTGGCTGAACACCAGGTGGCAGTGTGGACTCACTGTTGTGGTCACTACAGCTTCTGGTCACTGACCAACATGACCAGATAAATGTGTTAATTCATGAAAGGACATTGGTATTGCCACAAGTCAGAGGAAGGACTGGATGAAAGTGCATTGATGTCGTTTTTTAACTTGTGAAGTTGTTTATACAAATGTTTTAAGCATTGGCAAATACAGTGGGGAGAACTGTGTTTTAGATTCCGTCACTCACAGTTGAAGAGTACCTATGATAAAAATTACAGACTTCTACATGCTTTGTAAGTGGGAAAACCTGCAAAATTGGCAGTGTATCAAATACTTGTTCTCCCCACTGTAAATAGCTGAATGCAAAGTACATCTAAGTTTGGTGTAGCCTTTTTTTTCTTGGGGCTGACTCGTGTAGCCTCTGCCACAGGCTTTCACCTCAAAGCATGAGCGTAAACTGGAGCCGAGGTTGACGCATGGCACTTAAGTTGTGAAATTAGCATTTGGTACTGTGCTACAAATAGAACAGCGGGCAGGCGGCGTTAGTCACACTTCTTGAAAAAGCCTGCAAAGGGGTAGATTGGTGGTGTCGAAGGGAAGTGACTACTTTAAATGTTTGTAAATGTAACTAACCAATCATGGAATGTTCTACTGGTCCATTGTGAACGTCTACCACGGGAACTGTAGCATTATCTGTAAGTACTAATCTGGCTTTATTCTGAGATCATTGCCTTTATTTTTATATATAAATAATATCTATCTCTAAAGTGTAAGGACAAAATGGAGTAAAAGTGGACCGTTAAAATTGACCACCTTTTTAATGTTTTTGAATACTGGTACATTCTTCAGGTTTTTGTCTGAATAGACTAGAGAAGTGACATCAAACTGTTTTGTTGCTTTTCTTTGAAAAATTAAATTTAACTCATTGTTTTAGGCTCCATGGGGTGTTTTGGACAAACATTATGTTGGTTTAAGATTTACACAACTGGTCCATGGTATTTTAATTATTTTTTGCTGCCCTACCAAGCAAAAAGGCAGTAACTGCTCATTTGGTTGAAAATTAGTTGTAATTTTTGCTACATTAAATACGTGCTTAATCATGTGGACAAGTATCCTGCCTCTATTGTGTTTTGAAGAAAATGGGTGTCATATTAGCAGTAACTGCAAAAGGGATTTAGGATGAACTGCGTAAAAGAATGGTTCTCCAGAATATAATGAATATCTTGATGCTTTTTCTTCCACAGAGATTGACAAATACCAGCCTTTTCCCCTCCTATTTTCTCAACTCGCACAGAAATCAATACAGAACAAACATGATGGATCACAACTCTTCTTGTATTAGTGGCACGTTCCAAGTCAAGTTATTGCCGCCAATGTACGGTGTTGAGTTCTGCGTGGCGTTGGTTGGTAACCTGTTTGCCCTGAGACTCCTGGCGACCAGGGAGAAGAACTGGCACACTGGTGTGGTGCTGTCCTTTAACCTGGCCATCAGTGACCTGCTGTATGTCCTCACCCTGCCCCTGCTCATAGTCTACTACAAGCAGGATAACTGGCTGTTTGGGATTGCGGTCTGTAAGATAGAACGCTTCCTCTTCACCTGCAACTTGTATGGTAGCATCTACTTCATCATGTGTATCAGTTTGAACCGCTATGTGGCCATTGTGCACCCCTTCTTCGCCCGGAACCATTTGAACCCCGCCAAAGCCAAGGCAGCTAGTGTCATCGTCTGGGTTTTTGTGACAGCCATCTCCTCTCCTGTGTTGACGTTTGCGTCCACATGTACAAACGGAAGCAACCAAACACATTGTGTATCCTACTCCTATTGCACCAACAGTCAGGCTTCGGTTGCATACTCTCACTTGTTTTACAAAATGGTTCTGTCTGGGGTTGGTTGTTTTATTCCCTTCCTGGTCACATTTGCATCATACTGTGCAGTGTTGAGGGTGGTGTGCAAGAATGCCAATATAACTTCCCTAGAGAAACAGAAGGTGGCCCTGATGGTGTTTGCAGTGGTTGTGCTGTACGCTATTTCCTTTGTACCTTATCAACTCCTCCAGAGCTACTATCTCTACCGGAAGGTTCACAAACTTGGCACTTTCTGCGACTTGGTGTACAAGGCCTACCAAGTGTCCAAGGGACTGGCTACACTGAATATGTGCATCCATCCACTGCTCTACATGGCTGTGTTTGATAGCATCAGAGTGGCCTGCTGTGGAAGGAGTTCAGCAGATATGGCAATAAATAATACATAAAAAAAAAATGTGATGCTCTTTGGATGCTTGCACTAATGGTGTTTCTGATAAGCAAGTGTTACACATAGTTGATGAATTATCTGTAAATAACTCCAGCTAATGTTCTGATTTAAGATGTTTTTAATGGTTGTTTTTTATGAGCCCCACCTGTTTTTGCCTGTTTTACATGTTATTTTGGCATTAATGTGTCACACATCAGCTTGCAAACAATGTAAAAATAAAAAACAACAACATTGAGTTAATAAAGCTGTATAAAAACATGGTCTCGTTTTTGCTTTCTTGAGTAAGGCAGCTCCAAAATGCAGGTGTTCAGCCTACCTCAGTTATTTCTGTAGTGGGCAGCCAGACGAAAATACAGAGCGTAGGGGGGTTATGTTCTCTATTTGCGCCGTGATTGGCTCAGTGTTCAGTCACTCAT
This sequence comes from Thymallus thymallus, assembly GCA_023634145.1. Taxonomy (NCBI): domain Eukaryota; kingdom Metazoa; phylum Chordata; class Actinopteri; order Salmoniformes; family Salmonidae; genus Thymallus; species Thymallus thymallus. Next base: position 25,128,560 of record CM042397.1, read on the forward strand.
CGGTCACTCATCGGGACACCCAGTCACAGCAAAATCTACGGGTAGAGCTTGAAAATTTAAATCCCTTGGGTGCTGCCATAGATTTACATTAGAATTGCCCATCCAAGAAGGTTCAAGGTCATTGGCCACAGATAAAGTGACATCAAATCACGTTATAGCTACCTATCTCTGATCATGTCAACATCATACTTTCAAAATCTTTGCTAGCAAGCTAGCAGTCATCGTGAATCAAGTCTACAATCTACTGGCAAATGTGAAAGTTGACCAACAGCATCCCGGAGTCGACTCTTCACTGTTGACGTTGAGACTGGTGTTTTGCGGGTACTATTTAATGAAGCCAGTTGAGGACTTGTGAGGCATCTGTTTCTCAAACTAAACACTCTAATGTACTAGCCTTCATTTCTCAGAACAAGAATAGACTGTTTCTGGACATTTTGAGCCTGCAATCGAACCCACAAATGCTGATGCTCCAGATACTCAACTAGTCTAAAGAAGGCCAGTTTTATTGCTTCTTTAATCAGGGTTTTCTAATGATCAATTAGCCTTTTAAAATTATAAACTTGGATTAGCTAACACAACGTGCCATTGGAACAGAGGAGTGATGGTTGCTGATAATGGGCCTCTGTACGCCTAAGTTGATATTGCATAAAAGATCTGCCGTTTCCAGCTACGATAGTCATTTACAAAATGTTGACACATTTTTTTGTGACGTGTAGGTCTAGATGGTAGTTATATATTTAAAAAATGTTTTTAAGCAAAGTATAAGGGAGTTATACTCCAGTCTAGTAGGTGGCGGTAATGCAACATTTATTGGATGCCAACAGCCGTTAAACCTCATCGAATAAAATGTTGTGCCCTATCATTTCAGTTGCATTTAGTAGCCTCCTTGCCGGTTGGTGGCGCTCCAGCTAACCTATTTGGTCAGCGTTTCCGTTTTTCGTTCTCTGGCCGCTGCGCGCACCGACAGGATGCCGTCGATTGAATACGACGAGTGAGTTCTTCAATACAAATATGATCATTATCGTATGTATAATGTGTTTGGATTCTCAAATACTGTGTCTTAATCCTTCTTTCTAGTTCCAAGCCCAGTTGGGCAGATCAGGTTGAGGAGGAGGGAGACGAAGGTAAGAAGTTGGCTAACTAGCTAACATTAGCTTGCTAGCATTGCCATTAACTTGCTAGCCAAACCAGGCGATTTCCACGTGTACTTTTTCATTATAATCGTTAGTTCCTCTGTCATACTTCGTAGGCAGTAAGACAATATTTGTGAATTGTCAGGGAGAAGACTACCCCCCATGTAACGTTAGTTGGCTAGCTAGTAAGTCTGTCAGGAAAATAAAGTATACTCGTCATGATGTAGGCTTGCCTTTTTTGGTGGTAGGCAGCTAACAATCTACTATCGATATTATTATTAACTATCAGGACCTAATTTGTGTGTTGTCATCCCCACCACCAGGTACCCTACCACCTCCAAAAGAAACCGTCAAAGGAAATATTAAAACCATCACGGAATACAAGATTGATGAGGATGGAAAGAAGTTAAAGGTTCGTTTTATTTTATGCTCATCCAAATAGGAGAGCGGATTCTTGATTGCTTCCCACAAAGTCTACTGCCCCTGATGTCTGAATCAGATGTAGCTAACGAAGAAATTAACAACATTTAACATTTGTGTTATAGATTATTCGCACCTTCAAGATTGAGACTAGGAAGGCCTCCAAAGCTGTTGCCAGGAGAAAGGTCAGTGTTTCTTTGGGAACTTGGCACAATCTTAACCTTTGGTTGCACAACACCTCAGTATTGAGTTTGATAGGATTGTACATTCTCTTTACACTCGTATGGGTGGAAAATGGCAGATTTGGACACATATAAGAACCTAAATTGTAACGCGATGGCTGTACAGTAACATGCTATGGAAGACGTCAGAGCTCAGGGTCTCCTCTTCACAGCTTTGTGTGGATTTTGACTGACAGAACTTCTGAACTTGAGCACCGCGTGTGACAAGAAGTTGCTCCCATCCCTCCCGCTAATTGGGTAACGTTAGAATTGTTTTGTCTGAGTGAGGGAAATGTTGTACATTAAGAGGAAAGATATTAAGGATTATAGTAAATACCACTGATGTCATACAAGCAAGCTTAACACACAGTCCAAATGGGCACTAAACATTTCCATATCCTAAGACTTGTGTAAAATACAGTGTCAACGTTTATGATCACTATGTTTGATGTACAGTTAGAAGATGACATGGCGTTATACCCCCCCATCCTGAACAGAATGAGCTTATGTTTGTTGCTGTTTGTTTGCCGTTGAACACTCATCTCTGAATGCACCCATGACACCAAAATTACGATCTGCTTCTCTGAATTGCCTTGTGAAAGCCTAACATTAAGATCATATTTTATAATTCAGCTAGTTGGCAATTTATGCCCACCTGACCCAGATTGTCATTTATGCAATACAAAAACAGTCCATTATAAACAACAGTAATTGGGTGAAGGCGGGGATGCAGGGCTGTGTTCCAAACAAAACGACTACAAGTGTGCTTGCTCTAGTTCCTCAACAGTACAGATAGGAGAGCTCAAAAAAGCACCATATAGTTGAAGAAACTTCTTTGAGTCATAAAAGTGCATTGAAATTGCTTAGGAACTGTGCACACTTTGGAGAGGTGTGGCCACCAGTTAGACATCTCACTCAAATTCTAGTAAATTGTGTTCTTTGTTACACCTACCCCAAATGTTCCACTAATATTGTTATGTTACTGAATGTATCCAGAGTATTTTCAGATTCCGTTATCAACAAATGCAGCAAGAAGTACAGTAAATTTAAAATGCACATAAAATCAACAGTGTAATGTTTAGATTCAGTCTTGTCAGGTGACCTTTAGTCTAATCATTTACTTAATCTACAAACTGATCCCTTTTAATTGCTACCATGGTTATTCATATGCTTATTCACATTTCAATTTAGCCCTATCCATATAGGTAAATTCCCATGAGTGTAAGGGGTTAAAATGTGAAGGTATTTTGATTTGACATATCATTTGCTTTTCTATCCCCGCCAATCAGAACTGGAAGAAGTTTGGCAACTCAGAGTATGACCCACCAGGTCCCAATGTTGCTGACACCACAGTCAGTGATGATGTCTTTATGGTGTTCATCTCTAGCAAAGAGGTGAGGAGCCACTCAGAGAGGCTGATCTAGTATTGTTCTCTTTGAGTCATCAGAGGTCTTCTGGAAAGTAACTTCCTCTTCATATCTTCAGTCACAAAAATCCACCAGTTAATTTGTATAATGTAGTTATGTGATCCTATTTAATTGTCACCTTTAGTTCTGTTATGTATCAGTGTTGATGACAAGTAATAATCTGAATCCTTCTCTCAGGACCTGAATGCACAAGATGTGGAGGAGGACCCCATGAACAAGCTGAAGGGACAGAAGATAGTGTCCTGTCGAATCTGTAAAGGAGACCACTGGACTACCCGCTGCCCCTACAAGGACACTCTGGGCCCCATGCAGAAGGAGCTGGCCGAGCAGCTGGGCCTGTCCACTGGAGACCCGACAAAGACTGTAGGAGGTATTGTCATAATTGCCCATAGTTTAAAGTTATATTGTGCTGTAAATGTACAGTCATGATTGTGGTTCGTGATTTTGTTAAATGGACACCACTGATGGATTTGATTTGTTTTGTTCCAGACGAGCCTGAGCCTGCCGCACCAGCTGCAGGGAGCAAGACTGGGAAGTATGTTCCCCCCAGCCTGAGGGATGGCAGCACACGTAGAGGAGAGTCCATGCAACCCAATCGCCGTGGTGCATGTGCGTATGATTTGACTCGGTTTCCTAGAATAAGGAGCATACTAGTCTAGAGTTACCAGACCTCAAAACTGTAGTCTCGTTTGAGAAGTATCTTGGGGAACAAAGCCAAGCATTTTGGTGAGATGCCTAACACAAACCTAAACTGTAACAATATAAGTCTATCCCTCCACAGCTGATGACAACGCCACCATCCGTGTGACTAACCTGTCTGAGGACACACGCGAGACTGATCTGCAGGAGCTATTCAGGCCGTTCGGATCCATCTCCAGGATCTACCTGGCCAAGGACAAAAACACAGGCCAGTCAAAGGTGAGAGCAGTAAAGTAGTTTATGCATAACCATTAACTAGCTTGTGTGGGTGGGAATGAAAGAAGAAATTGAGGGAGCACCGGTCCCTCAAACTTCCTTTCAGAAGTTCAACTGGTTGTGCGTTTGGTTTGCATTCTAACGGCCTTTGTTTGACTGTCCTTTAGGGCTTTGCCTTTATCAGTTTCCACCGCAGGGAAGACGCAGCCAGAGCCATTGCAGGAGTATCAGGATTTGGATACGATCATCTTATCCTCAATGTGGAATGGGCCAAGTGAGTTATTTTTAGACTTGTGTTACATGTTTGTAGTGGTGGGTGTAGTAAATGAGCACCCATCATGAACTGTGGTTTACAATCTAATACTTCACCACTAAATTGCATCAGATTTTATTGGATCTATTTACTGATTGTATTCAACTGTCTTCCCCCCCCACAGACCATCAAACAACTGAGGGAGGAATGCCAGATTTGAGTCTTCATGTAAAATGTGGCCGTCTCAATAAAGCAGTGATGACTTGTCTTTCCCCTCTATTTTTTTATTTCACCTTCATTTAACCAGGTAGGTCAGTTGAGAACAAGTGCTCATTTGAAACTGCGACCTGGCCAAGACAAGAGTTACAGAAAATCTATAGAGTGCAATAGACCATAGGTGAGAAATTTAGCATTAACACTGGAATGAAGGATGTGAAAGATTAGCGAAAATAATAAATATGGGGATGAGGTAGTAGGGTGGGCTATATACAGGTGCAGTGATCGATTGACAGCTGATGCTTAAAGTTAGAGGAACGACTCATTGTTCATAAGATTGGGGTGGTGGGTGAAAGCAGAACAGAATGCTGCCTTCACAGCATAAGTGTCTATCCCTGAGCTCAGACTTCTCCCACATGAACTTCACCTAAGGAAACTGCCTCTAACTGCACTTGATGTGACGGCTCAGGAGATCCTGTAGGTTGTTACATTTTGCACTGTTTACACCCCATCATGCATGTATTGGAATTCAATAAAGTAATACATGCCATTAAGTATTTAACCTTTAAATCAGTTAAGAACAAATTCTTATTTATAATGACCGGATGAAGCTGGGCCAAATGTGCACCGCCCTGTTGATACAGCCCGGGATCGAACCAGGGTATGCTGCAACTCAGGAGCCTTTAGTGCACTTAAATTGTCCAAGGAGATTCTGGTAAGAAATGTTAAGGAACTGCCATTTAAGAACTTTATTTGAAATATTAAAACATAAAACTACATACAATTTATTTCCACTTTCCACGCAGACATATGCAAAGACACGGTTAAAAATCACTTTAAAAAAAATCATAAAACATGGAATGGTACTGCACACTGTTCAGAGGCCACATGGCAAGGCTCCAATCCAACGGCCAGCTCATTTTTTTAAAACTGAGGTGCTCCCAAGGCTTGGTGGGCTTCAGGATCTCCAAAGAATTTGATTCTCAGATGAAAGGGGATTAGAATAGGGCAGGGCACTAGTCAGACACCATCTCCTGCTTGAGGTGTTTCTTCCTGCTTCCTGTTCTCTGAGGGAGGAAAATTACATTCACAGTATGGCTACTGATGACATGCTTCCCAGCAACAATCAGTAATTCAATCATGCCTAATAAGCAGCAGTAACTACTGCAGAATGCACCGTCAGCAGGCCTAACCTTTTGCATTTTCATTCTCCTCCTTGATCCGATCTAGGACACATTTCCTGATCTCTAGTCCAATGGCTCTGGAGAGTGGTGGAGGAACAGCGTTGCCAACCTGCGAGGGGAATAAAAAAAATAAGTCATCCAGGGCATTTTCTGGGAGGGCCTTGCTGATGGAGAAGAGACTATGTCCAGTACCTGTCTGTGTTTGTCCAGAACATTCCCGAAGAAGCGATAGGTATCAGGGAAGCCCTGAGAGCGCGCACACTCCCTCACACTGACCACTCTGTGCTGCTCTGGATGCAGGACACGACCCTGAATCATTACAAGAGGACATTTAGTGCTCAAACCATCCAACATCACAGCTCTGCAGGAGATGGACCACAATACATTTATGTAGACTAGTACGTACAGAAAACTACAACCACTGTACACGTTATTACATGGCTGTGTCCTGAGGTGAAATGGTCCTAGCCATTCAACACCAATTCTGATAGAGCTGGTACAGTATAAGGTCTTACCTGCTTGCCCATGGGCTCAGGGTTGGTAACGGTGGTGCTGAAGAAGCCGTCCCACTCCAGTCTGCCGTAGAGGCCAGCCCAGTGGTTGTGGCGGTTCCCCGTGTGGGGCAAACACCAGGGGATCAGAGTGTTGAACTGCCTGTCAGCAGGGTCACAGGGTACCCCTAGAGGACAACATGGCAATCAGATATGTCTGCAGACCAGCATTACAACTACACCTTGGATTTACCATCCAAATTACATTCGCCATCTGACCTGAAAATCTATTCATTTTTATAGCGTTAGTTTACTTGGCTAAAACATTGGTGCTTGGAGTTAAGAGGCTAAACTGATTAGGTTTCTATCGTATTTAAACAAGAGGGTTTACAAAAATAAAGAGTCGCTCCCTTCAAAAAAAATAAAATCAGTTAAGAACTTACTAGCTTTTTTTTTTTGTATATGACTTAAAATATCAATAAAGGCGAGTACCTCCTGAACAAGTACAAACACCCCTCAGTGCTCCAGAGCTGCTGCGGCCATTCTTCTTGTCTGAGTGGGTGTAGCGGAGCTTCTTGGATGTGGTCCCGTCTCGAAGCCGGACCTCAATGTTGGGCAGGTCCCTCCAGTCAGAGCCAGGAGCCAGGGGGATGTGCCTCATACGGGCCGCTACAAGGGCACTCAAGTCCTGGGAACCAAAGAGAGACTTAGCGTTCCCTGAAACAAACTATTGTCCACACTCACTAAATGACAGTTCTCATTGCATCTATAGGGCATTGCATAATTCCATTGACTGGCAACAATTTTTACTCCTAGTTTTAATATGCCCATGTAGACAGTCAACATTAATTTAACCAATGTCACAAGCAGAGGCAAAAACAAATCTGTTCCCCAAGTGTGGTGCGCTCTCATAAACAGCTTTTCACTACATTGCAATGCTGAGCACATAGATGCTTTAGTCATCTATTAGACCTAAGAGACTCTAAAGACAGAGCCACACCTATGGATGTTCTAACAAGTTAGATGTACCTTGCAGATGTGGTCTTTGAGGATGGGCTGGTACTGTGTGCCTCTGATCTGCCTCTGGAACCAGGACTGGGGCTCTCCGTTGTAGGAGATCTCCAGAGCAGACGCTCCGTTGCGGATCTCTGGCAGGTCAGACATGGTGTCCCTGACTGTGATGGTCCTGTACACACCACCATTACCTCTGAAACAAGGAGGAATAGTCAGAACCTGACAAACCACTTCAATCCTTATCCTTCACAAGCTATACAACCACACTTTTACAGACTGGTGCCTGGTTACCGTGTGACGTTGCTGAAATATTTCTTGTCGTCCACCACCACGTTGAGAGAGCACGCCCGGGGAGCGAACACATGCAGGGGCTCTGGGTAGCGTGGCAGCTTCTCCCCCGGGGCGGCCGCCAAGATGATGGCCCTGCGCCGCGTTTGAGCCACACCGTACTGCCCAGCCTGGGAGGAGAAGGGACAGCAGAGGTTAGGCTTCCACAATAACACAGCATATAGCACCATATTTAAAACATTGCGTAATACTGCAGACTATTAGATTTGTCAATCAGAAAGAAACATGCCAGCTTTACTTCACTAATAACTCACCTGAAGGATTCCGAAAGTGCACTGATAGCCCATGCGGACAAGACAGCGAAGAGTCAGTTTAAGGACCATGGAGCTTTTGAAGGAGACAAAGTTCCTCACGTTCTCAAGCAGGAAGAACTTGGGTCTGTAGTAGTCGCAGTAACTATAAGAGGAGAATACGTTATTATGGGCAAAGTAGATTATACACCAACCACTTAGACACATCAGTAATACTCAATACCCAGTCATTGCATACATATGTTTGTATGGAAATGTGCATATTGTTTTACTGACCTGAGATAAGAGACCACCAGAGAGTTTTTAAATTTGGAATAGGTTCTAGAGTTGAAGCGGTTCATGCCGCTGAAGCCTTGACAGGGAGGGCCACCACACAGCATCTCCACGTCTCCCTTCTGGGGCAGCCGCTGGCCTAGGGAGTTGGTCTTCTCGCCAGACATCACCAGCTTCAACAGCACATTGCAGTCTTCTGTAAACACTGTGGTGCCCGGGTTGTTCAGCCTGAAGGCCTGGGCTGCTGGGTCCCACATCTCGATGGCCCACAGAGTCTCAGCGATACCTGACAGGTAAGAGCGTCAACACAAATTTAAATCACTATGTGGCCTGACTAACTTAATTCTTGTAAGAAAATATATATTAAAAACATTCCCTTGTGGTCAACCACAACTAAACATTTCCTGAGCTGTTGAAGTGAAGAAAGAACTACTAACCAGCTTGGTGGAAGCCTTCAGAGAGCCCACCACAGCCAGAGAACACATCGAGGGTACGCAGCTTGGGCACCTTGGGGTCCTGAGGCTCCTGGTCTGGAGTCTCCTGAGCAGCAGAAGACTTCCCTTTGCCTTTCCCTGGAGGGCAGGGGGTTTGGATCCACAGTTAATCAGAAAAGCCTCAACTTCTAAAAGGCATACGAGGACATAAAAAAAGAAATAACTATGACTCGCAATAAAGAACACAGGAGAGTAGTTACCTTTGCCCTTTCCTTTGCCCTTGTTCACAGCAGAGCGGGCGTGGTTGGGTGGGTCCTCAAAGCTCTTGGACTTGGCATTATAAGCCTTCGGGTAAGAAGGAAACCGATTACCATCATCTCAGCTACATATCATGAGATAAATATGGGAAGTTAAAGTTGCTCAACTGCTTCTCATCTGGTCCAGCCTCACCTCGAGGAAGTAGAATCGGTCAGGTCCGCCTGAGGAGAAGTCCTGAACGGTCTCATTCAGGTCCTCTCCGTACTCCACACGACAGCGGCCCAGCACATCCGACATGTTGACCGTCACTTCCTCGTCACTCCAGTACAGCTGGTTGATGTCTGTGTGGTAACCTGCCTTGGCCCCCTTGTGAGTGTTCTCAGGCCTGACCGGGGGTGAACATTAAGAGTACAGTAAAACTACAAAAATAACAGACATGTTCATATTGGCACCAGTTCACTTCCCCTACAGTGAATAGATGCATTTAAGGCTGAACTTCTCATTGTTAAAAAATAAATTAAAAAAAGTCAGTCATGTGAAGTACACCCAAAAACATTTGGACAGGGGGTGTACTTACTTTTTCACATGACTGTATATTACTGAAATGGGCATGATGCAAGGGGTCCTTTGTAGTTCTACCATGACATTTGACTTGGGTACTCACCTGTAGAACTTGTACAAGCGTAGTTTGACTTCAGACAAGTCAGCCTTCCCGTTGCTGCGTCTGTGGCAGAAGATCTCCTTGATGCGTCCCACTCTGAAGGGCTCAGGGGCATCCAAGTTGGAGCCCTTGATGTAGTCTGAATGCTTCCTGTAGTACTCTGGGTACAACTCCTCATCCACGTCCTCCTTCCTGTGACAACGCTTCACTGGACTGGCTGCCTTTACACTGAGCATACAAGAAAATAATGTCATGTAGGGGGAGATTTAAAAATAAATGGTAAAGCTGGATGTCAAATTTGCCAACACTAGGATTTGCCTAGTTGTCCCCAATGGAGACCCTGCCTATGTAAGGCAGTGGTGACCCGGTTGTTGCCACAGAATCTGGGGATCCACCCCTCCAAATCGATACAAAAATGTTTGTGGGATTGTCCCATACAATAACCTGTTCTTAATTTGTTCCAATTATTAAAAAAAATAAATAAATAAAATAAATAAATAAATATATATATATGTGGCGACCCCACGACCGTCTTTTAATACAACTGATGTAAGAGATCATCAACGAGGGGCTTTGCATTCTATGGAAATAATGAACGTGGAAGGTGTTCCGCGATGTGTTAGCAGAGTGGTTTACTATTTATTATTTTTCGGCGACCCACATTTGAGTGTTTCCAAAATATACCGTTTTCTATCATTAATAATTATTTGTAGGAGTATTAACAGATAACTAATTGTCATCAGTAATAACATTCATTTTCTCAATATTGACAGCATGTCAGACCTGTGGATTATAAATCACCAAAATAATCTAATTCTCAAATTACTCATATTATTTTACTTACATTAGGTGCTAAAGTGACAGGTGTGCCCGCTTTGTTTTCCTTAATATTAGTCCAGTCAGGTGTGCAGGGAGAGAGCAACGTGCATCTCAGATGCAGAGTAGTCTATTTCTGTGCTTAGTCTGTCAGAGTGGAAAATCCGACTTCACATTTGTAAGTGGTTGTGAAAGGCAAAAGCAACAAAATGCTTGCTTCACTTAGCACTGGATATTCCGAAGCGATGCTGAGCCAGAACGATGATAACTTCATGCATGTTGTGTTTTCAATTTACTGTCACTAGTCAGCTGTAGTAGCTCAGTCTCCTCAGATGGAGTGATGTCAGCGGGCTTTCAAAATCAAAAGGAGTTTAATCCATTACTTGTCCCTCAAACCTCTTCTGGAAAGTAGTGATTAAAATAGTATATAAGCACTGTCAGATGTGCCTGAATAAGGCCAGCCATGCGCTTGATAACGGTGTCAGTCACGTCATTTTCCATGTGCCATAACAGTGGGAACAGTGGCTGGGTTTGGGCCCACTGAGCCACATTTGGAAAGCAAGCACCTGTTCCCAGTTTCTGAAAACATCACTGTCCTTGCAATTGCAAATGTTTAGTGACAAATATATCTGCAGGAGGAAAGCGGGCATTTCATTTCTGAGTTCATACACTCTGGTAAACAGTACCTTTAGAGAGCACGCATACAGATGTATATCTGTGTAGAACAGTAAATGTGTGCGTTTTACACCCATGTCCAAGCACATTGTATCAATAAGCCGGTTGTTGAGTGCACCGCCTTTAATATAGTTAACAACTTTCACCACACTGTCAAGATAGGGAGGCATTCCTTTTGCTGCCAATGCCTCTGGATGAAGCAGTGATTCCAGACAATTTCTTGTTTCACAACTACGCTGTTTTCCCCCCAGTCAAGCCTGCACTTACTACGTAGTTATTCAGTTGATCAAATATTTGTTCACCTGTAGTAGTAGGGAGAGTCAAGCAGCACAAAAGATCCTCCCCCCCAAAAAAATTCCCCAGGCATATCTTACATAAACCAGTAAAGTTGCACTGTCTGAAGCATCTGTACTTTCATCCAATTGGATTGAGAAATCGCACGATGCTTTTAATCTAGAAATAAGTTGCTCTTTGAGGTTGTCTTAAACGTCATACTTTCTAGAAAGTGTTGTCACTGAAGGGGATTGATTTTAATATACTAGCTGCCTTTTCATCTAGCACTGCGCTAACCATGTCTATAGCTGAATGCAGGATTAATTTCTCCGCAACAGTGTGGGGCATTTTCTCTTTAGCTACACGGTACAAAACCATATAAGAGGCTAACTGTGTTCTCATTCAATGTTGTTTTAATTAAGAACCTTAGCAAAAGAGTCGTGGCTTTCCTGCCAGCTCGCTGTGATTAATATCTAATTGCCTTCTTAAATATGGATGGCCTCAGACTCTCGTTGGAGAGTTTCTCCCCACATACAGGCCTTGCATCCTGGTTTGCCTTGGAGCAATTACCAAAACCAAAAGTCCTTGTATCCTCTCCGATTTCCTTTTTAGCTGGCTCTCCGCTTGAGGTTCCGACATTACGCTCACAGGAGTTTCTCAACGTGTTCAGCATGGAGCTCAGTGGGTAGAACAAGCTCAGGGTGGCTGGTCTCGCTGGCAGGAGCTTGTATAGCAGCAGTGCTAACATTAAGTGGCTCTTTTTCAGATAAAAGAGCAACATGGATCATTTTAACTAGCTATGTGAAACTAAAGTAAAATCAAAATGTTAGAAAACGAATAAATGGCAATATTCTTTTTTACTTCTAACAAATAGCGCATTGGGAGATGAACACGTGTTCAACGTACAGTGGTTATTTCATCTGATGTAAGTTGGCCTACACAGTGCTCAGTTTAGTATACCTCCCCATGTGGCTGTGAAAATGTACGGTCGACAACCTTCATTTTAATCCTGGGAGAACAATTGCTGACCCAATTTTAATCTCGGGTCGCGAACAAGACTTTAGAAAATAAATAAATAAAGAGTTAGCAGAGGCAAACTCAAATTCCTGAGTTGATTATCCCTTTTATACCAAGGCTATAATTGAACACATTTGCCACTAGAAATGTGTACAACATCCACTGAAGTAGATAGCAAGTTACTAGACAACTACAGTAGTTGCCTTGGTAACCAAACAAATTTGCTGGTTTAGCAAACCAAACCAGTCCTAGCTTGTCAATCAGAAATGAGTATTAAACAATGCCATAAGCGTCAGTATTTCTGGATGTTCCACTCACCTGAAGTTGAATGCGTCAGGGGGCAGGTAGCAGCTGTCTCCCACCCTGAACTGCTCTCCCTTCAGGCAGGCCAGAGCATATAAGGCCTTGGAGTCGTGGTCATCATCCTTTATGGGTTCAAACACCCGAGGAGTCTCCTGCTCTTCCCCCTCTTCAGCCCTACTACAGCTGGGACAGAAGCTGAAACACAGGGGACACGGTAACCCAAGACCAACATCTTAAATCCTCCCATCAAACCTATACAGGGTTTGTAGACATTGCAAAGCAAAATTCAAGGACTTAATTTGAATATAATTGTTGTAGCTGCATTACCATTTTACAAGCCTTTCCAAAGGCACTATGCATTGGAATTCAAATAATTTGCAGTTTGAGATGAAGGGCATTGTATCATGTTTTTCAGATGAGAAAACCCTCCAAAACGTCCCTTTGTACGGCAAGCCAAGTTAAAGACAACATTTGGTCCGCATAACCGTACATGGTTTTACCACAACACCTGTCAATTGAAACTGCAGGAAAGAAACAAATCTACAGCTCAAACTGTTCAGAAATGAAATCATTGGAGCGCTTATACATTTTTTTTTTGGCTACAACAATTTCTAAAGCGACTTTTAAAGAACCAAACTCAGGAAACATCAGCTTTAAGGCATTCCAGTACTTGATTTTCAGAGCTCCAAATGTAAGTACTTAAAGCACCGATAGGGCTGTCAAATGTAAATTATGACTCACTTGTATTTGCAGTCTTCTTGGGGTGTGAAGGTAGGCGGGGTCTCAAAGCGGGCACATTCACCTTCATACCACAGCTGGTAGAAGAAATTCTTCCCATTGTCATCGTCAATCACCTTGATGTCCTCTACCATACCACCCTGAAAACAGTGGTACAAAATATATCAGTGATGAGGAGCCTTGAGTAATAGCTGTAGACATTTGGCATGACAATGACTAGGAGTTGGAAAGACCGCACAAACCGATCTGGGACCAGGCTAAAGACTCAGCTTAAAGAGTGATAAAGCCAATTCATTCATACCTCCATGAACCAGTTGTCTGAGGGGGCCTTGTACATGACGTTGATCTTGCCGTCCACGTAGCTCAGCTGCATGTCTTCACAGTCGTCGACCAGGAACAGCTCCAGAGGATCAGAGGACTCCCCCAGCACAGTGTCTGTACCGCGGCAGAACCAGTGGGCGTGGAACCACTTCCCATTGTTATCCTCCCACAGGGATGTGATCCTGGAGACCCAAGACAAGACCGTCAACACCTGACCCATACAGAAAAGGCTAAGTCAGGATTCTTAAACTGTTATAAAACCTACCTGGCCAGGTAGAGTGGGACTGATGGGTCATCAGAGCTGACAGAAACACAGTCTCCCACCTCCAGCACCTCGTTGTCCACACGCACCTTCATGTAGTACTGCTTCTTCCCCTCAGTCTGAACACAGCAAGGAGAGAACCTTTATCCCCAAAGAGCTGTTTACTTTGCAGCAAGTCAGTCAATTTACTGACACATTTTAAATATTACAAGTCTTTTTGATTCATTTCAGTTTAAGAACTTCCTACAATACTAAGGAGTACATACTTTGATAGATTCTCCAACCCAGGTCAGCTTGCCATTGCTCTGCTTCTTAGTCTTTGCCTTGGACACCTTCTTTGAAGGGGCCTTAACAGGCAACAACTCTTCCTCCTCTATGTTCTCATCATCCTCAGCCTCCTTTACTGCCAGGTTGGGGCATCTGGTGGGGGGGGGAAATGACATTGACAAGGGAGCAGATCACATTAGCCAATGAGTTCCCAAGCCGCCAAGAGCCCAATTTAAAATAAAGGGCTGGCTAACATATGCCTCCCCCCCCCCCCCCCTATCCCCAGTCCCACCCCATAGCCCAGTTTTAAGAGCATCTGGAGTTAGTTTTAAGTCTCAGAACTGTTTAGTGTTATTCAGAAGGAGATCATGGGAAGGAAGTGTTCTGGAACAAATGTAATGAGTTTTCAGAAACAGCCATGGCAGGAACCATTTATCTAGGCAGCTAAGGGGGAGAGTCACTAAAGATCAGCCAACTTACCTCCTCTTCTGGCAAGCCTGCTTGCTGCGACCGCTACCCCCAAACTTGATCATGTCCTTGCAGGCTGAACACTTGCCACAGTCTGGAACTAGGCAAACCTGGAGACAAACGAATGAGCATAACCATGACACAAGTGTTTTAAACTAGGGCATTTCTAGAGCGCTACATGCTTCAATTATGAACAGAAGACTTCTCCAATTAGTTGCATAAGGTTTAAGCTAGTTAACACTTACTCAAAGGGCAATTAGATAAAGCTCTAAGATTTGGCTCAACTTTATTCAGATTGGCAACTCACCTCACAGACACCGCAGCGTTGGCGTTTGATTCCTCCATCCTTCTCATTCTGATCAATCTGGTCAGAGAAGAAAGTGTCAAAGATCTTGTAGACCAGCTTGGTGGTAGTCGCTCTAGTGGGCCCTCCTTTGCTGTCCTTCTCAATCTTGGTAGGATGGCGGATGGACTGTCTTCTAGCAGCTCTCCTATGATGGGAAAGAAGCAGGTGGTTAGGTGTTCGGTGCTAATGCATTCAATTATTATAATAAATATTATTAGTACCAAATGTAGTAATGCTGTGTTCAAGCTCTCAACAACCAAAGCAGTCGTGCTTTTAGAAGCCATGCATGAGTTTTTATTTTTTTAATGACAGACAATTTGGGATGAGCTTTACAGTTCACCAAATTGCACCACCATACAAGCAAAGGATAGATTCAGACCGAAGGGCTGTAGAATACCTACCAGTACAACAGCATGCTGCATTAGGGAATGTCAAGAGGAGGAGTGTTAAACACTGGGGATCAGAGGGAACAAGCAGCAGGGAGACAAACATTCCCCCCCTTATTGTCCCACAACACAAATCAGCATGGGAACATACACAGCTCTGGTGGATGGACCTTCAGCTTTACGGTTTGAACATAAAATAAACAGCCAATTAGACTGAACCTTCAACACAGCTATTGACTGACAATCTGCCATTTAAACATAATACTAAGAGTTAGGATTCTCTTCCAGCCACACCTCAGAAAGAAGCAGACAGCACAGTACTACATGGGAAGGACAGGGAGGGGGTTGTGCTTATAACAGCCAGTGTTACAACATCAGACAATACCAGGTCCTATCATTACCTCTTTCCCAGGGTGACCCCAGCCAGCTTGATCAGGTCCCTCATGCAGGGGGTGACTATGATGGGCTGCTCGTCAGAGTCCCCGGCCTCATCGTAGCTCTCCACCTGCTCCACCACAAACTGGGCATGGCGCAACAGCGTGTCCTCTGTGAAGCGGTTGAAGTTCAGCCCAGCAGGAGGCACTGTGGTCTGAGGGGAAAAGAGGAGAGGTGGTCAGTCAAGCCATGTCGTGCGTGAAGATTTAGGCCATGTTCATTAGGCACCAAAGAGAGAAAAAAAAAAACTGCACTTTTCCAATAAGAAACTTTAGTTGAATCACTTGAAACATTTCGCACTAATGAACACAACCCTGGTAGAGTAGTCACCAAATGTTCTTGTTAGTATTTCACCTCGATCTTGTTGAGGAGGTCCTCATAGCTGACATCAGGGTTCTTCTGCAGGAACTCCACCACCATCTTGCTCATGTAAATCTTCTCCTGCATCACAGCAAAGATGGGGGCGTACTCCTCCCTGGGATCCATCAGGATGTAATCTGCAAAGGCTAGAGATAGAGGAAAGGTCATGGGTTAGAGGTCAGTCATTAAATACACACCATGAGTAAAGGCATTAGGCTAATGTTTTACATTTCAATCCACTTAAACCTAAAGGAAGATCTTGATGAGATTACCTGTAGTGAATCCAATTAAGGCCTTCTCTCCTCCATCAAAACCAGTGATCCACCAGGCGTTGATGGGACCTAGCTTTTTGGCAGGAACACCACCTAGAAGAATAGCAGTACAGTAGTTAGCTATACTCAAGTATATCTTAAATAAAATGGTTTAGTAAAGATTGTTAAAGGAATACATGTGAAGTATAAACAGTATAACTGAAAAAGGTCAGGGGCCATACCATCCATGCAGGGGTTGTCATCATAGATGGGCTTGACTGCACAGCTGAAGTACAGCTCAACATTCTTCTCAATGAGCCCAGAGTCAAATGGACACAGGTGGCCACGCTTGTCATAAATACTGCAACAAAAAAAACTTGTTAACTTTTACCAAGGTAACAGCAAAGAACATACACTAAAAGGCTGATGCTGTGTACAATTTTGAAGGGACCACTCACCAGAAGTTTGTAATCTTGTGCTGGGGTAGTTCTTCGTAGTTCTCAAAGCCGTCTTCGTTTGAGTCAAACAGAGAGAGGCGCTCGTCTGTTAACATTTCTGGCTCATCCAGCTGTAAGTATACAAACATGGGTAAGAAGACTCATTGACTGGTAGAACAATCAATGAAACAATGACTAAACTAGAATAGATCCATATTGTTTTACTCTATAAAATCATATTTAGTGCAAGTCAACATTCAAATATCCAGTTGCCCTAATGACACATTAAAAAGTAAACCTATCACATTGTCTTTAGTATTACACCCGAGTTTCCCCACCGCATTATCAGGATCTCCCTGAAATAACTTGAGGTCCGAGTCATCCAGATACTGTCTGCAGTCTGGACATTTAGGGGGCGGAGTCTGAAACACAAGATGAGAATCAGTGATACTGACGGCGGCAGGTAGCCTAGTGGTTAGAGCATTGGCCCAGTAACCGAAAAGGTCACTGGTTCGAATACCCGAGCAGACAAGGTGAAAGACCTGTCGATGTGTCCTTGAGCAAAGCACTTAACCATAATTTGCTCCAGGGGCTGACCCTGTAAGTAGGCAGTAATTGTAAATAAGAATTTGTTCTTAAATTACTTGCCTAGTTAAAATAAGATACTGACATGGCAACTCTGCACCGAAATTATATAACAGCTTGAGTGCAAGATTGGGCCTCACCTTAGCTGCTGCCACTGGCATAGTTCTCTCAGTAGTGGCATCCTCTGCAACTGGCCTTAGAGAATAGATGAGACAGTCAATGCAAATTGGAGGAAGGGTGTGGCAAATTGAAGGCAGGGGTTTAAAAGGAGATGGGTCTTACTTATTGTCTGGCTCCACTTTAAAACGCTTCTCTTCCCGTGTCTAGAACAGAAAGGACTGATTAGGAGGTGCATTGATCAATAAGAGTATATCACATGACGACATCTGAGTGACAGGTGCCACACAAGGTCACCTCAGTGTCCTGCTCCACTTTCTCCTCTTCCACGTTGCCATTTGTAGCCTCTCCATTCACCTCATCAGACTTGCGCTTTTGACTGAAAGGGAGAGGGAAGTATACTCATGAGCAGAATGCATAAAAACTTGAAAGGCCAAGGAAAACATAGATTAATCAAGTGCAGGGGATCAGAGTTCCTACTCACACTTTGGAAAACATTGATAAGATGGTGGGTTGTTTCCCAGAGGCAGAGTTTCTTGTAACCCTGGAACCAGGAGACTCTGGACAAAAGTAAAGAATGTTGCATCATGATTTTTAATAGATTTCACATACATGTGCCTTAGTCATTTTACAAAATGTACAGTCTTCCCTAAAATGTGTTTGTGGTGTTTTACAAGTTGCTTGGTCAAACAATTAGGAAAGGGACATCAGAACAAATCTTTCAGAGCATGAGACGTCACAGAAAAGTAAGGGATACTGTGTAGATTGATCCAGGGAGACATTTGGTGTTCCCAGCCACTCCTACTCACTCTTGGGCTCAGAGTCTGACTTGCTCTTCCGTCCTCCCTTGCCTTTGGGGGCAGAAGGAGACTTTATGGCATCAGCCTCTTGGGTGTCCATGGTTCCCTCTTCATCCTCTTCCTTGTGAGAGTCACCATTTGCTGCAGAACCATTTGTTTTGTCATTCTTGCACTTCCGCACCACAACATCACCGTGTGAGCCATTCTCCACACACAGCTCTCGTACCAATAGGGCCTTCACCTTAGAGAGGTAGCCATCCTGAAGGGAAAAATGCAGGGCCTGGTAAAAAGCACTGCACTATATAGGAAGTAAGGTGCCATTTTAGACAACCCCAAAGATTTTATTTCTACGTTGTGAGTGATGGGCTAGAGTTTAGAGGCAGAGGATTAGTTAGATTGACAGGATGCTGCCATAACTCACCACTGAGATCTCTGAACTCTGCATCTTGGCTTTCAGGCTGCTGAGCTGGTCCTGGGCATCCGCATGCAGGAAGTCCTGCACCAACTTCACCTTTTCTTTGACACGGTCCTATGAGGAAAATAAACTGGTTCAAGACATGCTTTGGAAGGTGCTAACCATCTAAGTTATTGAAAGTGCTTAGCCACAAGCTGTTCACTCACTTACAGTCAGGAAGACTATTGGAGTATGAGGTCTGATACCAACAGGCGCCGAGACTGTTTCTACCTACAAGCCATCAGAATGCTTAACACTAACCGGCTGTCAGCATACACAGATATTCATCCACACACTGACGCTTTACACACCTGATACCCGAATTACTGATAAATAATGCACACTAATCCCCCCCCCCCCCCACAAAAAAGTCAACATTAGAATATAAATTGTGCATTCTTGTATTATGCTAAAATGTTAATTCTAGTCTGAGCCATTTACTCTTGTTACATTGTCAAGAATGAACCTGCAAGTAAGCATTTCGTTTGACGATTTAACATTATACCATGTGTATCTTGTACATGACTTTCTGGACATCAGTAAACGATGGAATAACATTGTAGAAAACATAAATAAGTGGTCAGCAACCATAAAAGTAAACTAAACAAATGTCCAACTTGGTAACGTTAGTTTAGGGCAATCACCTCATCTGAGACCCCATCTTCATCTGTTTCCAACACCTGCAGCCTGTAACAAAAACAAAGCGTTACCCACTTGCTACAATTACCTAAACAGGAACATAGTAAAATCCAACATATCAACATGGCACAACTGGTCGGCAAGTGACCAACGCCAATGTTAAAGCTATCTAGCTAATTCGCTGGACATTTGATCGTGAACCTGACTTGATAGAATTCCTAACCTAGTTACTGTACCAAGCATCGAATAAAGTAAGCCAGCAAACAAGTGTATAATGTTGTACACAGAAGATCTAGCTAGCAAATCAAAACTAACATTAAACAGTCGATTATAGCTAATTACCTAACAATTACTGAGCGATAACGCGAATAGTATCAGTTAGCTAACTATGAAGTGAGAGGCAACAGCTGACATGAGCCATAACGTACTACTTGGCGCCAAATATATTCCCATGCACTACGCACGGCGCATCTTTGGTACAGTTAACGAGCTAGACATGGCATAAGAAAACTGTGAGGAAGATGCTACCTACCTATATCTAGCCAGTTAGCTGAGCAGTTCAGCGTGGCAAAATGGATTTGCAGTATTGTGCAAGAGCCACATATCACCACGCATGTAATGGTGGATTGTGTGATGCAGTGAGAATAATAATGCCATGCATGTGTGGTTATTTGACAGGACAAAGGGTAAACTGAATTCAGTGTGTTGCTAGCTACCTAGCTAGCCGAACATGACAGCGCTGCAACATTAGATTTGCGCAAGCTAGCTTGTAACGTTACCTTTTCCTGACATCCGCCGGCAGAGACAAGGAGGTATTGGCTGGCATTTCAAGTTTGAATGTGATAGACTAAATTATAAAAGTCGTTTAGATAAAACCAAGAAAATTAAACAAAGAATCGTTATAACAATGTGTTAAAATCAGAGCTCTCTGAACAACAATGCATGTGTGGCATCTGTTGTAGGCTGGCTATATGCAGTTCAGGCGCGCGGGCCGTCTTTTCGCGCGGAAACCCGGGCATTTTGGCCTTTACCATTACGTTGATGTATAGGTGAAACGCATGGATAATATGGAATCACATTTAATTAATACATGTATCGATTAAAGTTTTGAACAACTTTTACGTTGATGATTACATTAAATTATATATCCATAGCATTGGCTGTTTGTTTCATACTATTTTTCATACTCTATGGAATATTGTAAATTGTTGACACCCCCATTGATTTGCCTACTACGAGACTTCGTTCACGACAATGGGCATGCTTTTTCCAGGGAAATCGAGGAACAGTACAAATGCAATCGGATTGCATTGATAATGGTTGCTCTTTTTGACTTGTCAGATATAGACGTAGCTGGCTTTATAAAGTCATTTGTTATAATGACCTGCTGTACAACTAACGCCTCATGTCCACGAGATGCCTCAAACTCTTTGCGTTCCGGCGGAAGTCATTCACTGTCAATAGAGCAGTACAAACGCTACGTTGGGGATGCCGCACTAGGTGGCGGTGCGTTCTGTGGTCCATGTGTTCAACATTTTCTAACATGGGGCATAACTTGGCAAACGCACACGTGGGGGCGGCGGGGGTGTAGTTTGTTTATTTATGGCTCATTTCAGTGCAAACAGAAATTCTATTTGAATTCCATAATTATTATTTTTTATTAGGAAAAGTGAATTTGTAATGCACAAATTGAATTCATAATTTGAATTTGTATTTCATTATTTTAAACAGAATTGAATGAATATTGCATTCATTTTTAAAATGTAATTGAATATTCAAATTCAATATTTATATATTCAATTTCAATATGGTAGATATTGCATTCACTGTCTTTGTACCAAGTTTACAAATTTGAATTTCAAGTTGATAAAAATGTAATGTATTCAACTTCTCAGATGCATTCTGATTTTAAATTCAGTCCTATAAATTCAGATTGAAAATCATAGCCAAATTTCTGGTGCTTTATAGTGCTTGACTTAAATAAGTACCAGTACTCAGTTTGGGTGCCGGTACTGTTTATATTTAGGTGCAGGAGCTCCACAGTACTTTTGAGCTAATATTTTATAAAAGGAGCAGGAGCTCAAGCAGTAGCAAATTGTAAATGCCAGGTACTCAGCTCCGGTGAGCTCCTGCCCAAGTCAAGCACTGGTACTTTGCCAGCCAGGAAAGGTAGAGGAGAACAGATTAAAGACTGTGTTAGCACACTTAGCTAAAGCCTATAGAGCCCCACAGTGGAGGTGTCATAATACCCATGAAACCTTGAGGTCAAACAGGGAAATGGTTACAATAATTTTTACATCATTAATTTTTCTCATAGGGGATTTTAGAAACACTTAAAATGGGGGCTGTGTTTCGGGTAACCATGTAAATCTCTTTTGGACAAGGTGACTTTTATCAATATGTTCGGCTCTATTTACTCTCAGATTCAAAAAAAGCTAATTAGCATCAAAGTAGGCATCATGCAAGACTACAAATCCCTGTAAGCTCCTGCACATCATCTCTATCTAACATCTTTGCTAACAGGTATTGTATCAATTTAAAACTTGCCGAAGACAGTTCACAGAATTGGTAATTTAAAGACATTTTGCAAATGTATTAATTACTACATGATAGTTAATCCAGAGATCCTTACCTTTGCCTCGATTAGGCTGTCTCGTTGAGATCGTCATGGCATTTGTCGTTCTTTATGATAGCCCCATCAGCAGCTAATTAGCATTACATTTTGGGGGATTAAATACAGGCAAAATTTTTTTGATAAAAGTCACTTTGTCCTAGAGAGATTTACACGGTTATCAAAACTTCACACCAGGGTAAGCTTACACAAAACACAGCCCTTATTTGAAGTGTTTCTAAAATCCCCTATGAGAAAAATGGTGGGAAAACGATTGGAATGGTGTAAAAACGATTGGAACCATTTCCCTGTTTGACTTCTAGGTTTTTTTGAGTATTATGACTCATACTCTGGTACTCTATAGCGATAAGTTCAGGAAGTTCACGCTGCTTGCATATCAAGTACTGCTCAAAGTACCAGGAAGTAATTTTTTATAAATTAGCAACATTTTATAAAAACCTGTTTTTGCATTGTCATTGTGGGGTATTGTGTGTAGATTGTGAAGGGGAAAAAACAATCATTTTTAGAATATGGCTGTAACATAAAAAAATGTGGAAAAAGTCAAGGGGTCTGAATACTTTCCGAATCAACTGTCTATGAAACTTTGATCAACTTTAAATTATAGATTGTAAACTTGATACACAAATAATGAATGCAATATCTACCATATTGAAACTGAATATATACATATTTAATTGAATATTCTATTACATTTAAATGGAATTTTAAAATTGAATGCAATATTGATTCAATTAAAAACTAGTTCAAAACTAGTTCAATTTATGAATTCAATGATTCAATTTGTGCATTACAAATAAAATGAAATAAAATATTAGGCTACATTCAAATTCAATATCCTAATACAAATTTTTAAAAAGTATGGAATGAAAATACAATTTCTGTTGGCACTGAAATTTATCCATATTTATGTAGCTAGCTATAGCTACTGGCTGCAAATGTAGCCTAGTTATGTTTTTCGTTCATATGTTACAAAGATTACGCTCGGTTTTCCACCACAAAACATCAGACAATGGCAAAAAAGAACAGAACCAGCTCCCCTTTACACTATGATTTTACTATGAAAGTTATTTAAAAAGGAATAATTTCACCATATTAAAACGAGAGTTCAGGTCACATGACCTTAGAATGAGGGACAGGTTTATTATTATTATTTTTATTTTTTTTTACTTAAAATGAATAACTAATCACATGAAATAAATAATCATCTCCACTTAAAATATCAAAGAGACGCAAAAGGGACTCATTACATGGAACGACACAGTACAAAATAGCAACATTGTGTCTATTGTCTAAAAACAAACCAACACAATTGCAAGTGTGTGCAGTAAAATGTAATTAAAATCATCACAGAACCATTCAGCACATAACATAAGCATGCCTCTCTTCATACTTATTTTGGGTTGGACAAATGGAACGAATAGACATAGATCTATATTGTTATTTGCATTAGGCAACCGAAAACAAAAGTTAATAATGAATGTTAGAAATACAAAGTAGCCATGAATTAAAAAAAATATATATCATTATATTAATACTCATTATATAATACACATCATACTCAACATATTATGACTGAAAATTAGAAAGGCTGTTTCACCACAAGGTGGCACTGTTTCATCACGGTTGATGTGCAGTGAATTTTATGAGTCTGAGAGCATATGAGCTCCTTTGTGTGTGTTTTTGTTGTGATATATCTATACAGGAATGTGCAGCTGACTCCAAGCGCCTGTATGCTTTAAACTCGCATGTGTGCATTCTTGTTTTTTCCAATGTGGATGCCAGTTTGTGGGTGTGCCTGTTGGGTGTGAGTGTGTCAATGTCTATATATGTCTAAGTATATGCAGCCTTTTCAGTTGAGCTTTATGCATACAGCCTAACCCTTTATGCCTTTTATGTTCTCCACCTACAGGTTGCTGGAGTCTGATGTCATATCCTGCTGCTGAGCGCTGGAAATTCTTGGCCACGATCCCAGCAGCGCAGGTTCATGGCCAGAAGGGATCCAACTTTTGTCAAATTAACTTCAAAAGTTGACATTTTTAGCATTTTACCTAACCCTAACCCTTCCTAACCTTAACCTTCTCCTAACCGCTACGTTAATTATCCTAACCTGCTGTGTAAGTTCTCCTAACCTGCTACTAAAAGCAGTGGTGGAAAAAGTCCCCAGTCATGACCGCAGCACAGCCTCCTGGGGCTGATTTAGCCAATGTTCCCACCCAGGAATCCTGGATGTCTGACAGCAACCAGGCCAGACTCTCTTTCAAGGCCACAGCCTCTCCCGGGCCGTGGCCCATAGTCCGTCCCCGAGGCCAGCCAGGAACCTCTCCCTCCCAAGGCTGTCTCCTGTCTTCATGGAACTCCCAGAGAAACAGCCACTCTCTCTCCTAAATAACAATTTCTCAAAATTGCCTGCCACACCCCACTTTTCTCTCTCGCCCCACCCCCACATAGTCGCCCCTAACATTTCACATAACAACAGAACTCTTTCTCATGTTAGCCTGGAAAGTTAAAACCATGCTGTTAGATGTGAAGGCCAAGGTTGAATGGGGAACGTTTAATGGCAACATTTGCATAGAGATTTTTCATGTTGGAGC
Organism: Thymallus thymallus; assembly: GCA_023634145.1. Lineage (NCBI taxonomy): Eukaryota > Metazoa > Chordata > Actinopteri > Salmoniformes > Salmonidae > Thymallus > Thymallus thymallus. Next base: position 25,153,232 of record CM042397.1, read on the forward strand.
ATGTTTGGATTAAATATCAGTTTTGGATTACACCTCATGCAGCCATGTGGGATTTTGTAAGATAGCAATAGGCCTGTAAAGTGAAACGTATCAGGACATGTTGATGTTAATTCAACCCTGTAAGCATTTTTTCCACATACAAAACATGCACAAATATGAACTATTGTGTGCACACATTCACTTGATTAAAAACACAAACACACACACACAAAACACATTGGATTCTTTTGATATTTAATCGATTTTATAAAAAGGAATGCGTTTAAGATAAACTAATTATGTACCACTATTAGTGTTTAAGATGTACCGGTTTGACACAGGCAGCGTGCTACTGGACACACAAGGCTATTGCACACAAGACATTCCATACATGAACACAGTACATACATACACATACATACACACACATACACACACACACATACACACACACACACACTGTACATACATAGTTATTCATATATTTATACAAATCATACAGGGTTAGGCAACACATTAATGAAGTAATAGGTATGTTTGCACAGGCTAAAACACATCTGTCTTTTAAAACCCAGGAGAGAGCAGGCAATCAGGCAATATAGAAGCTGACGAAGTGCTTTCACTATTCCTACTGGTCTGGCCTAGCCTGAAATCGACATTTAAATGCTCACTTTATTGTTAAGTGAAACAACTGTGTAACAGAACATGCCAGTTTGGATTCCAGGCTAGGGCTGGCTAACTAGGGCTGGCTAACTAGCAGGCTGTAAAAACCTTCATGGAAATATGATGAGGACCAGAAGCGTGGCCAAGTGTGAGTGAGTGTCTGGACAAAGGCAGATGAGGTTCATCCTAAACAACAGGAACCACTTTATGAAACACAGGACTTCCAGTAGTTAGAGGAAGTAGACTTTATTTAGGTGTCTAAGAGAATAAAGAGGTCGACCTCTCGTGAGAAGGGAATGGAGCCCCCTCCCTGCTCCCATTGAAACTGGATCTGTTCTCATTTATGGAGGGGGGAAGACGAGATGTGTCTACTCTGGACTAATCCCATGTCTTCCTGTGTTGAACAGGACTGTTCTGTTTTTCAACCATTCTACCTGGACTGGCTTGGTGGTGATGTTGCTGTGGTCGGTTTTAAGACCTGCCCTGTTTGATCCCGCTCTCTGCACTTCAATGATCAATAATACTGGCAACAATAGAGCGGTCTCGCTCCAAACATTTCATACTTACATTCAGGCCCATTCCCCTGGAGCAAGGCCTAATAATAACAGAAAGCACACTCTGCCGCTGCGTTGCTACAACATCGTTAAGACAACAGTCCTGTTGCTTATGGGCTGCTGGGTAGCTGTCATTGAGTGAAATTTATCAGTGTCAACTCACTTCAGGAAATGTGCTTTCTGATTTGGCCTTCCTCTTAGGAAACTTTAGTTACAAAAGACAACAGTAAAAGCGAGGGACAGATTAAAAGGTGGGCAGAGAGAGAGACCATATTAATGACCAAGTTGAACATATTGGAGTTCTTACAAAGGAGTTAGAATATATACGTAAGCAGAGTACCTTTGTTTTTGCAGTTAATCAAAGGGATCTATGCATGTTTATATATGAGGATATATAGCCCTGGTTTAGAGCAGTACTGAGTGAGGACTAGTCAATGCCTGGGTGCCTCCCGTCTCTCTATATGTGCAATGGCTTATGAGTACTGTATCTATGGATACATATATAATTCACTCAGGGAGTCTTCTGTGGTTTAACCTTTCAAGAGGGTGACGGCCATAAACAATCACACAATGCTTACATGTCTACAAAGTGCAATATTTGAAAACTGTCCATTATCAGGGAGCTGTAAAACACCCCAACAACAACTCAGCATCACAATTATGTATTATGTATATGGTGTCTGTGGATTTGGCTTTCAATAAGAGTCTGCATACATGTAAAACAAGCGGATAGGCAGTACATTAATTAATGTATCATTATAATCAAGACTCCCTCAACAAAAGATTGTTACTTCACTCAGTGATAGTTGAGAGTCCCTAAGAAAATGTAAAAAACATTGTAAAAAAAAAAAAAAAAAAAAAAAGTCTTACTACTGAATGTGAATTCATTGAGTAATAAGTGAACTCACTGGAGGATGATTGTGTTATTACGCTCTTGTGGTGAATCAGTTGAATGCTGATTGTGAATTCACACAGGTATGATTGTAATGAGACATCTCTCCAGACAAACATACAGATGGTCTTCTGTGTCACAGGTCTGGAGTGGGGATGGGGGTTGAGGGATCACAGGTGTGCTTTCATCGTTAAATCTCTTCACCTGCACACAGCCTCATCACACACACTATCCCTCTCACACACCCAGTCTCTCAGACACGCACACACACACACAAACGCACACACATTCACATTCAGAAACACACACTGTGTGATTATAGCATCGAGTCAGACACATGTGGTGCACTCTGCCTGCATTATGGGTGTGGTCTGGTGTTCGTGTTTGTTGGTGCAGTGCTCCATAGAGCTGGAGCTCTTGAGGGGCACCAGGCATCGGTCAGTGCGGCGCCCGCTGGTCAGCAGCCCCCAGCAGCACAGCACGCGCAGGAACTCTTTCCTCATGTCCTTGCTGCGTAGCGTGTAGATCAGCGGGTTGAGTGCTGAGTTAAGCGTGGCGATGCCAAAGAAGATGTCTGACTTAGAGAGGATAGGGCAGTCTGGCCGGCGGCAGGAGGTGTCCAGGAGGAGGACGGTGAAGGCGGGCAGCCAGCACACGATGAAGACGCCCAGCACGATGGTGACTGTCTTTAGCAGGGCGTAGGCCGGAGAGTTGGTGGCCTCCTGGTGGCTAGAGCGCACGATCAGGTAGATGCGCACATAAAGGATGCCGATAGAGAGCAGAATGACGCTGAAGATGGTGACCACGAACAGGATGTACTTCTTGGAGTAGAGAGGCAGCAAGGCCGAGCACTCAGCAAGGTTGTTGATGCAGTTCCAGCCGATGATTGGTAGGCCCCCCAGGAGGATGGAGGTGACCCAGCACGCCCCGATCAGCAGGAACATACGACACGTCCTGTTGGAGCCGTACACCTTGACCTTGGTGATGGCGATGTAGCGCTCGATGGCGATGGCCAGCAGGCTGAAGACGGAGGCAGCCAGCGCTATAAAGGCCGTGCCCTCCCGGATGAACCACTGCACCGGTACCAACTCAAAGGTCCTTGGCCCTGATAGGAAGATGTTGGCGATATAGGCGGAGCCGGCCAGCAAGTCGGAGAAGGCTAGGTTCCCGATGAAAAAGAACATGGCAGAGTGGAACTTCTTGTTGCGGAACACAGCAATGAGCACCAGCAGGTTCTCCAGAATGATGATGCTGCAGATGATGACAAAGACAATGTTGAGGGTGCTGAGCTGGGCCTTCGCCTTTGTGCGCTCCTCCAGCTCCTCCGAGGTCATGTCCTTGGCAAACACATAGTGGGCATGGATCAGGGTCCGGTTGTAGTACTGAGAATACTTGCTCTTCATGGCAACGATGGGGTGGCAGAGCACTGTGACTTTTCGGCAAAGAGTCATTCACACAATGGTATTGTGGCGGTAGAGCTGGTCTGGGGCGATGGTCATTCTCTCAAGAGGAGACGTCTGGGAGACAGGGGCAGGACGCAGGGCAGGCAGGCTGAAGGGAAAGACTGTGCCCGTCCCAGAATCACGTCTCAGTGGCCCAGGAAGCCTGGTTTGGTCACCTGCAGAGAAACAGAGAGACATGGTCAGGATTACTAACAGGGCTCATAATGGACGGTGTGCATAATGTGAATTTACCAATTATGAGTAGGCATTGCCTACAAATTTTGTACTAATTTGTTGATGATGTAATTGGAAACACGTTTTTACTACATAACATAGAAATGCACAATGTTCACATATGTTGATGTTGGGGTGGTGCTGGAAATAATGAATATGAAGTTGAACATTAAAAGGTTAATACAAGCGTCAAATCATCTAGGGGAGACATACAGTAATGAGTTGGTCTGTGTTACAGTGAAATAGTTGGTAAAAGGTCAGACTTGCTTAAGACACAAATCAGAGCGGTTATGTGTGAAGTGTGTGTGTGACTGGTTCTTACTGCCGTAGGGCCTGCGGACCTGGGGTGATCAAAAATATCTTAGGGTTCAAAAATAGATAGAATCTGGACAGATCTGGCATCTGCCTTTAGTCACAACTCTCCCCTGAGCATTAAAAACAGAGAGGACTGTGTGTGACCACATGTGCTACAGCTGCTACGCTGCAAATACACTGCGTACTGTGTCCCTTTGCTACATCTCCAGCTAAACAGGCAGACACTGTACTGCTCCTTTTGTCTGTGCAACAGGATTGGAATGGCAGTGGAGAGATAGTGTATTAGTGTTGAGCTTCGAGAGACTCCAGGGCAAGATTTACATCAACATAATAACCTATCATGAATAGTTACACTCTTTGACCAATCTGGAACTGAAATTCTTAAGAAAATCAGTACAAGGCAAAAAAGGGCAGACATTTTTCTTCCAGAACAGTAGCCTAGATATTTCTGCAGGCAGAGATCAACTGTAGGCTGTAGCCTCAGAACCTAATGCTCTGTCAGGCTAGAACAGACAGCAGCTAGGTTTGTCTGTCTACCGAGGATATTCTGTTCACCATTTAAAAGCACTTTGCTGTCAAAACTCCACTCCGTCACACCATTGTTGTCCAGACTGAGCAACATTTAACTCCACTGAACTACCTCTAACCCCAGCATAGTAGCATAGATCAGCTAGACCAGGACCAGGGCCAGGCCTCAATGTGATGACCCCCAACCCAATCACTGGAGAGCATATCACAACCCTACCAATAAGTAAACACAACAGAGAGATGCGGACTTTCCAGACTTGTGGAAAGCATATTATCAACCAATCTAAAGTGAAAGGTAAAATGTATTCCCATGGTCATTGGTCACATGGTTGTAAAAGCCACGGTTGGGTCATAGAATTTTAATTGGCCGGTGTGTGTTACTGGTTTTCAGATCCACTCTAACCTTAAACATTTATATTCAATAATTAATTCAAATTAGGCTGCTTGTTCATTTGAATGATACCATTTAAATAATTAATTTCAACCAAATGTATGCAAATAACACACACTTGTCCATAAAGAAAGCTTGGAACTAGTAGTCAAAACAGCGTTGAAAATAAAGGAGGGCCTGTTAAAACAAAAATAAAAGCTATCCAGCAGTAAAGAGGTTTAAAGAGGTTCTGGAAATCCAATTAGAATCTGAGCTGATCTCTTAAATATGTTGAAGGTAATGAGATGCCTCAGGAGAGCAGCTCAAAGTCACCTGATCCTGATGCTTCCTCCACCTGCTACACATACCTGTTCTAAACAGTTTTACTGCTGGTTTGGGAAGCTATCTAGGTAGTCTAACTGCCGTCCTGTCTACTGGACTGTGACAAACCTCAGTGAGAGGGACTGGGCTGGGGAAAGTGGAAAGAGGCGTGCCCATGTGGAATGGCATCTGGACACAAAGGCAGGAATCTGAGACATCTCTGTGGCGCACACACACCCCCCCCACCCACTCGTGCACACACACCCACAAAAACACACACTGATACCAGCACACACAGACCCCCACATATAAGCCGTCATGGAAGGCTTGAACGCCCTATGCCTGCACATGCACTGTACACAGGAATGAAAAGTACTGAACATAGCCCTATACACTCTTTCACATACACACACCTAAGTGTATACACAGAAAGCTGAGGAGAGCAGCACACGAGTTCAGCTGCACACAGACAGGTTGAACACACACACACACACACACACACACACACACACACACACACACACACACACACACACACACACACACAGCTGCTAATGGATACCAATAATAACCAGTATGCTCTGCTGTTTCCTCAAGCAGGAACAAAAGAACAATAGTCTCCTTCAGTGTGGAGGAGCTCTGCCTTTCAGCCTCAATAACACAGCCACACCAAGCCATGTTGGAGTCACTCCCTGCCTGGACAGACTACTGCCAATAGGGCTACTGTAACTGTTTTAGCCGTGTGCTGATGTATGCCCATTTTACGCTGGGGTCAAATCCAATGTCCCCTCTGTGGATCAATAAAGTTGATTCAATTCAATTAATATATTCCTATTTCATAGCATCAGGTCTACGCCCTTGCCCCAGTTTCCTGGGTCCATAAGTAGAGAAATTAGAGCTTGAGGCTGAGTGGCTCTGCCTGCCGCCCCAGTGTAATTACATTAGATTACATTACTACTGCAGATGGTAATGATGTTTTTATTGGAGGAGTCAATATAAACCAGCTCTCTAGAAACTGCTGAGATTGAACAGAGCAAGAGGAGATGATGTGGTGTTTAGGAGGCAGGTTCTTCCTTCCTCTCAGCTCATCTTTCAGTTAGTTCTCTTCAGTCAGGTTTCTAAGGAGAGTTTCCTGGCTGTTTTCCAACTTTACTCATTGAAGGCAGTTCTAGGCCCCCTGTCAGACTGTGCATCACCATGGAGACTATGGTGTGCTACATGACGTCTCTGTCATCAGGGGATTTGAAAGCGTGTGAAACCTGATGGGCTGGTTTGCCTGCAGTACTGTTGTCTCTCTGCTGATTTGCCCTGCCCTGTTCCACACAGGCTCAGACCTCTCCACCGTGACAGACAGGACATGAGAGCAGCAGACTTCCTGCTCCACTGCCCTCTAGCCCCGCCCCTCACACGGCACGAGACAAAGATGTGCACTGTGTTGACCCCTCATACATCACAAATCACTGTCAAATCCCTGCTGCTGTAGCCATAACAGATAAACACATGCTCAGCACCAAGACCAAAACACACCTGCACCTGCCACGACTCCTTCCCTACCTTCAACAACAGGACGTGATGAGAATGACTGAGATTATCGATTACACTGAGTGGTAGGCCTCAGTGTTGTAGTATTTGAGTCCTGTCTCAAGACCACATATTGAGTGCCTCGGTTTTGTCTCTGTGTCAGATACATTTTTAATCTGTCTTGACTCAGTCTCAGACAGTGAGGAATCGTACATTTCTTCCAGAGACCACCCGAGAAAAAAAACTTCCATTCAGTCAGCGTCTAAAACTGCTTCACCTGGCCAAATATATACTCTATGTTCTTCTGAAATATGAACACAGAAATACTGTACATTTTGAACTCTTATTATGGTGACAATTTGATAGACTGTTCCCCCTCCCGGTCTTGACTCGGTAAAACACAAACACTGGTGGGCCTATGTCCAATCAGAAAACAAGTCTGTGTTTTATGTGAGATTCATGTAGTTAGACTGGCAGGTTTTACCCTGGTGCAAGAACCTAAAGCCTCAGGCGTCTGTATTTCTATGGCTGAAGGCCCTACTCTAACCAATATTAGTGTCCATTGTGAGTGAGTGAGAGATGGATGGAAAGCGAGTGAGAGGAAACGAGAGGTAACAGGCCACAGCAAGAGACAGGAAGAGAAAAAACAGACATACATTTCTCAAGTGTCATTCAGAGATAGGAAATCCAAAAACGCTTCAGGGAGTACATCTGCATCAAGAGTGGAGCCGAAGACGCATCACCAAACGTGTATGCTCATGCTGCATATCCTAGATATGGGTCATTATCAAAGCTATGTAGCCTATCTAGTTTGTCTCCAACATCAAAGTTGTTTGACATCCACAAATGATCAGAACTAAAACAACCAGATATCAATATCTGTCTTACATAACCAAAGCCACTCAAAGTTTATCACGCAATGTGTATTTAATACGATATTCAAATGAGCCATGCTGAATATTCAGGAGTCCGAAATAGTAAAGATGTCCTGAAACCTTATCCTCTGGTTCCTCAGGCACAAACTGCTGGTGCATAGAGCCTGGTAACACTGTGCAACAAAGTCGGACTTGAAAAGGGTGTGGTTAAAATTGAGGGAGGGAGCCTGGTACAAGCTGTATTAGATGTAACCTTTTTTTAAAAATTGGCAATCAAAATAAATGTTCTCTCTCATTGACCATATTATTTTTCGGGCATATAAAGTTTAGAAGACACGTACTTCCAGATTTTCTGAACTCACTTCCTTGTTTAAATCACTCAATGTAGGGGGGGAAGTTAAGGGTTATGTTAGATGATGGACTGAGAGATGAACCAATTAAAACCAGTGGTTGTTTCATCCACTCCTGCCATAGGCTCCTCCCTGCTCTGCTCTCACAAAAGCCCCAGTGGTGTTTTTCCTTTCCCAGCAACACCTGATAAGCCCCAATTGGCAGTGTGTCTGTGTGTGCCTGTTACGGTTCCATTACCCACCTGCTAGGCTAAGTGTCACCTGCTGTCACTGCTGCAGGAGAAACCACTGAACGTAGACATCAGTGTTACCTCAGACACAACATCGTCTTGTACAACTGCACTCAGTCACATGGACACACGGAGATACAAATACAGTACCCAGTGTTCAAAACATTAGGAACACTAATATTGCACCCCCTTTTGTCCCCAGAACTGCCTCAGTTAGTCAGGTTATGGACTACAAGGTGTCAAAAGCGTTCCACAGGGATGCTGACCCATGTTGACTAACTTGTTTTAACTGGAACCTCACCATTTCCCGTGCCAATGAGCTTGGAACAGACAGTGTCACAATGCGGTGTGTAGGCAGAACAAGGCGCAGCATAGTTGTAGTTCGACATAATAGATTTAATAAGTTTAACTAAATGCAAAACAAGACAAAGTACTTACTAGTACAGGCACAAACACTCCTTCTACATCAACTGACATACAAGTTAATGAACCACAGCCAGGTGTGGAACATAACTAACTTAAGTAGGATCCCCAATCAGAGACAACGCTTAGCAGCTGCCTCTAATTGGGGACTCAACACAAAACACCACAGACATAGAAATATTAGATCTGTCATTCTCTGACCATGGCTAAATAGAGGAGCCAAAGGCTTCCCTATGGCCAGAGCCTGACACACAGCTGTATTTGTGCAAGGGAGAAGTGTTCAGGTAGACTATCAGCAATATGTTGCTATTTCACACCTAGGCGCAGAGTGTTGGAAAGATTTTTCAAATACAGTGAGGAATTAAGGTAATTCACAATGAATGTTCAACACTCTGTTGGCCTTCTGTGTGAGGTGAACTTTTATAGGCCTACATTTGCGCACAGGCCAGGTACTTCTATGTATGTTCAAGGAAAATATATACAAATAAACATTAACAAACAAAGGGCAAACAAGTCACACAATGAAACAATGAATGTGCACAAATTAGCGTGAAACAGAGAGCGTGTTCTGGAGAGGGACGAGCCTATATTGCGTTTTTTCCCTTCTTGTGTAGACATTTTTAATCAGGGAAATACGAAGCTGTAGTGTGTAGACCACAACTCAATTATTCTATACTAGAACTGCCAAGACAGTCAAAATGACCATATGCATATTTAACAGTAGAATAGCCATCTAATAAATACATTAAACTAGAAAAGCCTGGCCCCCATTTGTGCTAATGTCATTTGGTTGTGTTCATGAAGGTGTTAGGTATCAGAATACAAAATGCTAATAAATATTTGAAAGAACAACATTTTCATTAGTTTATGTTCCTGTAGGCTAAACCTAAAAACACAGAAAGGACCTCTGTAGGATGATATGGAAGAAGTGCTATTTGGTAAGCTCCTTGCTTCTTTGTCAATGCACACTGTCAATGCAAATACAGTTGAAGTCGGAAGTTTACATACACCTTAGCCAAATACATTTCAACTCCGTTTTTCACATTTCCTGACAAATAATCCTAGTAAAAATCCCTGTCTTAGGTCAGTTAGGTCACCACTTTATTTTAAGAATGTGAAATGTAGAGAGAATGATTTATTTCAGCTTTTATTTCTTTCATCACATTCCCAGTGGGTCAGAAGTTTACATACACTCAATTAGTATTTGGTAGCATTGCCTTTAAATTGTTTAACTTGGGTCAAACGTTTCGAGTAGCCTTCCACAAGCTTCCCACAATAAGTTGGGTGAATTCTGGCCCATTCCTCCTGACAGAACTGGTGTAACTGAGTCAGGTTAGTAGGCCTCCTTGCTCGCACACGCTTTTTCAGTTCTGCCCACAAAGTTTTATAGGAGATCAGGGCTTTGTGATGGCCACTACAATACCTTAACTTTGTTGCCCTTAAGACATTGGAAGTATGCTTGGGGTCATTGTCCATTTGGAAGACCCATTTGCGACCAGGCTTTAACTTTCTGACCTCGACTCTGTTTATCATAGTGCCCTTCATTTTATTACATCTGCCAGCTTTAATACCCATCACTGCATTTTATACCAAAGGGTTGGCTGGACCTCATTAAAAACCCAAAGATTATTGCACTACTCTTCTCCATAAACGTCCAATGTATTTGTCATCTCTGTTGAAGGTTAGAGTCCCTGATTCTAATATTAGGTCACATGCATGGTTAACTTTAATGACTACCTTGGTAAACACAGAGCTTGGTATATCTGCTTTTACATGTCTAGCGCCTAATGTTTGGAATAATATCCAGTCGGTACTCTGTTTGGATGCCTTAGTGCCTATGGGTCAGTTTGTTGTATTGGCTAAAGGCTTTTATTCTGATGAATGTGTTTGTTTTAACTAACTATGTATGTCTATTAATCTGTGATGCTCTGAATGTATGTGTGCCATTTGTTTGGTTGTGTTCCCAGGGCACACTTGTAAATGAGACCTAGGTCTCAATGTGTTTCCCCCTGGTTAAATAAATAAATAAATATATATATAGCAAGAGAAAAAAATAGCCTATCAGAAGCTTCTAAAGCCATGACATAATTTTCTGGAATTTTCCAAGCTGTTTAAAAGCACAGTCAACTTAGTGTATGTAAACTTCTGACCAACTAGAAATGTGATAGAGTGAATTATAAGTGAAATAATCTGTCTGTAAACAATTGTTGGAAGAATTACTTTTGTCATGCACAAAGTAGATGTCCTAACCGACTTGCCAAAACTACAGTTTGTTAACATGAAATCTGTGGAGTGGTTGAAAAATGAGTTTTAATGACTTCAACCTAAGTGTATGTAAACTTCAGACTTCAACTGTATACATTCCCATGCTAAGATATGCATCTTGTTGTGTTGCGTTAATAATAATCATAATTATTATTAATACAAATTATAATTATAATTGTTATAGGTGTGAAATTAGTTTCAATATAGTTTAGGTGTAGTTTGGGCTGGCCAGCTGGGCAGGCAACTTGTCTTACAGTCAGAAAATACACTATCATCTTTTTTTAGTATTTAGTCTATGCGCTTCTGGAAAAATCAATACATTTTATGACTGATTATAATGTGCATTTGGTGTCCTGCAGTTTCTTGTGACCTATGTTAACATAATAAATGCATACATTTAGCAATTTATTATGGAATATTTATACAATTGAAATATCAACCATCAGAATGACTGTCATGGCCATTCTAGTAGTTATGGAATTCTGGTGCGCTGAGTGTTAACATTCTCTGCCTGCCTGTGAAGTCAAAGAAATTCTGCTGGCTTTTGCAGTAATAAAGCTGCATATTTTTTTATCTTTCGGATACATTTGGGTCTGATACAGACCCGACCCAATTTGGATCCGATTCTCTGACATATTTTGGGTCGGATCTGGTCCAACTTGGATCTGAATCGGATGGGGTAATGATTTTCCCAAAAATGTCAAATGGGAATTTCACAAATTCAATTCGATTTGGATCTACATTTCAGGATCTGAGAAGACCTCTACTTCACACTCCCTCTCTATCACATTAAAGCTGTTCTATTGGCATCACATCACCAGTCAGACGCAATCTTACCTCTGGGGTAGAGTAAACACTCTCTCCTCCTAGCTAATCTCTCGCAGGCTTTTAGAGCAGCCGAGGGTTATGGGTTATCATTCTCCATCATAGTCCCTCGCTGGGTAGGACCTATCTCTGCTGTGATTGGATGCCTTGTCGGGTTCCATTTTTGGCCCCTCTAATGGTGTTGTGAATGTTGTGAGCATACTCTGTGAGAGCTCTGCTAGCTGTCAGGAGGATCATTCTATTCTGCACTCCTTCCCCCCTTAACACCTCCTCCCCCACACCGGTCCCTGACCACAGATTCTCAACCATGGCGCCATGTGTCAATAGTGTGTCTGCGGTATCAACACAAATGCAGTGAGATGGAGCATTACATTTGTCAGTGCAGGAAGGAAGAGAGATTGATATCTCAGCAGGACTGTTAGGCACAAGGCACGGTATATCAAAGTCAGGCAGCAATGGGGCTTGCAATATACATGATAACAGGTGTACAACATAAAGTGCCTTCAGAAAGTATTCAGATCCTTTGACCTTTTACAGCCTTATTCTAAAATGGATTAAATAAAAACAATTCCTCAGCAATCTACACACAATACCCCATAATGACGAAGCGAAAACAGGTTTTTAGAAATGTTTGTAAATATATGAACCCCTCCCCTCACCAGAACAACCTGATTTACATACAGTGGGGAGAACAAGTATTTGATACACTGCCGATTTTGCAGGTTTTCCCACTTACAAAGCATGTAGAAGTCTGTAATTTATATCATAGGTACTCTTCAACTGTGAGTGACGGAATCTAAAACAAAAATGCAGAAAATCACATTGTATGATATTTAAGTAATTAATTTGCATTTTATTGCATGACATAAGTATTTGATACATCAGAAAAGCAGAACTTAATATTTGGTACAGAAACCTTTGTTTGCAATTACAGAGATCATACGTTTCCTGTAGTTCTTGACCAGGTTTGCACACACTGCAGCAGGGATTTTGGCCCACTCCTCCATACAGACCTTCTCCAGATCCTTCAGGTTTCGGGGCTGTCTCTGGGCAATACGGACTTTCAGCTCCCTCCAAAGATTTTCTATTGGGTTCAGGTCTGGAAACTGGCTAGGCCACTCCAGGACCTTGAGATGCTTCTTACGGAGCCACTCCTTAGTTGCCCTTGCTGTGTGTTCCGGGTCGTTGTCATGCTGGAAGACCCAGCCACGACCCATCTTCAATGCTCTTACTGAGGGAAGGAGGTTGTTGGCCAAGATCTCGCGATACATGGCCCCATCCATCCTCCATGCTTCACGGTTGGGATGGTGTTCTTGGGGTTGTACTCATCCTTCTTCTTCCTCCAAACACGGCGAGTGGAGTTTAGACCAAAAAGCTCTATTATTGTCTCATCAGACATGACCTTCTCCCATTCCTCCTCTGGATCATCCAGATGGTCATTGGCAAACTTCAGACGGGGCTGGACATGCGCTGGCTTGAGCAGGGGGACCTTGCGTGCGCTGCAGGATTTTAATCCATGACGGCGCAGTGTGTTACTAATGGTTTTCTTTGAGACTGTGGTCCCAGCTCTCTTCAGGTCATTGACCAGGTCCTGCCGTGTAGTTCTGGGCTGATCCCTCACCTTCCTCATGATCATTGATGCCCCACGAGGTGAGATCTTGCATGGTGCCCCAGACCAAGGGAGATTGACTGTCATCTTGAACTTCTTCCATTTTCTAATAATTGCGCCAACAGTTGTTGCCTTCTCACCAAGCTGCTTGCCTATTGTCCTGTAGCCCATCCCAGCCTTGTGCAGGTCTACAATTTTATCCCTGATGTCCTTACACAGCTCTCTGGTCTTGGCCATTGTGGAGAGGTTGGCGTCTGTTTGATTGAGTGTGTGGACAGGAAAGGAAAAACCTGCAAAATCGGCAGTGTATCAAATACTTGTTCTCCCCACTGTAAGTATTTAGAACCTTTGCTATGAGACTTGAAATTGACCTCAGGTGCATCCTGTTTCCATTGAACATCCTTGAAATGTTTCTACAACTTGATTGGAGTCCACCTGTGGTAAATTCACTTGATTGGACATTATTTGGAAAGGCACACACCTGTCTATATAAGGTCCAACAGCTGACAGTACATGTCAGAACAAAAACTAAGCCATGAGGTCGAAGGAATTGTCCGTAGATGTCACAATTGTGTGTGTTGAATGACCAAGGCGCAGCGCAGGGATAATAGTTTGACATTGCTTTATTATCCTAAATTAAATACTATGTATAATACAAAAACAATTGACGAACTATACAAAACCGAAAACAAACACTATAGAAAAACGTCACAAAACACACTAATGTACGGACGTAAAGAAAACACACTTACTTTCACTGTGACTGCGAATTATAACGACAACATCAACAACGACCCACACCAGAGTGAAGGACAGACTCAGCATATATGGGATCCCTAATTAGAGACAATGCTGTGCAGCTGCCTCTAATTAGGGATCCAACCCAAACCCCACACAGAAACAGAAAAGAACGACACTGTCAGACTCTGACCATAATTACATAGAGAAGCCTATGCTTCTCTATGGCCAGAGCCTGACAGTATTCCCCCCCGAGGCGCGGACTCCCGGACGCCAAAAAAACCCCACACAAAACAAGGGGGGGTTAATTAGGGAGGGAAAAACTAGTCCTTTGGGGGGCGGCTCTGGCTCCGGCGAAGTGGACAGTTTTATCCATGGCCCCTCCTTATAGCTGGGCCCGGACTGGGTACCGGTGGGACCAACGGCTCCGGCCATGGAGCGGGGAAAACAACCAGGCCCGGACTGGGCACCGGTGGGGTAAACGGCTCCGGCCATGGAGCAGGGAGAAAACAACCGGACCCGGACTGGGCACCGGTGGGGTAAATGGCTCCGGCCATGGAGCTGGGCAATTAACTGGGCCCGGACTGGGCACCGGTAGGGTAAACGGCTCCGGCCATGGAGCGGGGAAAACAACCGGGCCTGGACTGGGCACCGGTGGGGCAAACGGCTCCGGCCATGGAGCGGGGAAAACAACCGGGCCTGGACTGGGCACCGGTGGGGCAACCAGCTCTGGCCATGGAGCGGGGAAAACAACCGGGCTTGGACTGGGCACCGGTGGGGCAAACGGCTCCAGCCATGGAGCTGGGCAATTAACTGGGCCCGGACTGGGCACCGGTAGGGTAAACGGCTCCGGCCTTGGAGCGGGGAAAACAACCGGGCCAGGACTGGGCACCGGTGGGGCAAACGGCTCCGGCCATGGAGCGGGGCAAACAACCGGGCCTGGACTGGGCACCGGTGGGGCAACCAGCTCTGGCCATGGAGCAGGGAAAACAACCGGGCCTGGACTGGGCACCGGTGGGGCAAACGGCTCCGGCCATGTGGCGGGGCAAACAACCGGGCCTGGACTGGGCACCGGTGGGGCAACTGGCTCTGGCCATGGAGCGGGGAAAACAACCGAGCCTGGACTGGGAACCGGTGGGGCAAACGGCTCCGGCCATGGAGCGAGGCAAAAAACCGGGCCTGGACTGGGCACCGGTGGGGCAACCGGCTCTGGCCATGGAGCTGGGAAAACAACCGGGCCTGGACTGGGCACCGGTGGGGCAACCGGCTCTGGCCATGGAGCTGGGAAAACAACCGGGCCTGGACTGGGCACCGGTGGGGCAAACGGCTCCGGCCATGGAGCGGGCCAAACAACCGGGCCTGAACTGGGCACCGGTGGGGCAACCGGCTCTGGCCATGGAGCTGGGAAAACAACTGGGCCTGGACTGGGCACCGGTGGAGCGGACTGCTCGGGCACTGGGGCGGAGCAGACGGCTGGACCCGGAATGGGTAACGGTGGAGCGGACTGCTCTGGCACTGGAGAGGAGCAGACGGCTGGACCCGGATTGGGTACCGGTGGAGCGGACTGCTCTGGCACTGAGGCAGAGCAGACGGCTGGACCCGGAATGGGCACCGGTGGAGCGGAATGCTCTGGCACTGGGGCGGAGCAGACGGCTGAACCCGGAATGGGCACCGGTGGACCCGGAATGGGCACCGGTGGAGCGGACTGCTCTGGCACTGAGGCGGAGCAGACGGCTGGAGGTTCCGGGCTACGGGCCGTGGATGACGGCTCAGGGCTGCTGACCTTCGCTGGAGGCTCAGGGCTGCAGTCCTTCGCTGGAGGCTCAGGGCTGCTGGCCTTCGCTGGAGGCTCAGGGCTGCTGGCCTTCGCTGGAGGCTCAGGGCTGCTGGCCTTCGCTGGAGGCTCAGGGCTGCTGGCCTTCGCTGGAGGCTCAGGGCTGCTGGCCTTCGCTGGAGGCTCAGGGCTGCTGGCCTTCGCTGGAGGCTCAGGGCTGCTGACCTTCGCTGGAGGTTCAGGGCTGCTGACCTTCGCTGGAGGTTCAGGGCTGCTGACCTTCGCTGGAGGTTCAGGGCTGCTGACCTTCGCTGGAGGTTCAGGGCTGCTGACCTTCGCTGGAGGTTCAGGGCTGCTGACCTTCGCTGGAGGTTGCGGGCTGCTGACCTTCGCTGGAGGTTGCGGGCTGCTGACCTTCGCTGGAGGTTGCGGGCTGCGGACTTTCGCTGGAGGTTGGGTGCGGGGAGCCGGCACGGGTCGTACCGGACTGGGGAGGCGCACTGGAGGTCGGATGCGTGGAGTTGGCACGGGACGCACCTGGCTAGACGCACGCACTGGAGGTTGAGTGCGGGGAGCCGGCACGGGATGTACCGGACTGGGGAGGTGCACCGGATGTCGGGTGCGTGGAGCAGGGACAGGAAGCACCTGGCTAGGCACACGCACTGGAGGTCGGGTGCGGGGAGCCGGCACGGGTCGTACCGGACTGGGGAGGCGCACCGGAGGTCGGATGCGTGGAGCCGGCACTGGAAGCACCTGGCTGGGCGCACGCACCGGAGGTCGGGTGCGGGGAGTAGAGCAGAGGTCCGGACCCGGACTGGACATCGGAGAAGCGGATTGCTCTGGCATGGAGGTGGAGTAGACGATCGGACCCAGACTGGGCACCGGAGGAGCGGATTGCTCTGGTAGGGAGGAGGAGTAGATTACCGGACCCGGACTGGGTACCGGTGGAGCGGACTGCTCTGGCATGAGGGTGGAATAGACGACCGGCCCTGGACTGGGGATGCTCCTCTTGGGCACCTTTAGAGCCAGCTCCCTCCTCTCGCTCTCACACTCCTCCATATTTAGCCAACATAGCTCCATTATCATCTCATACTCCTCCCTCTGTCGGTATTCCCCCACGTACTCCGTGTCTGGCGAATGCCACCTGGAAAGTGGGACTGGTGCCTCCTCTTCCACTCCTGACCAGCCCCATAGCCCCCCCCCAAGATTACCTTGGGGTTGTTTGCGGGTGTTGCCTCGTCTTGCGCGTCGCGCATAACGCGGCGGCACCCCCTCTCTCTCCCTCGTTACGCTGCGGAGAAAAGTATAGTGAGATCTTAAATTAAAACCATGACCTCAGACTGGGGCGAACGTTCACCTTCCAACAGGACAACGACCCTAAGCACACAGCCAAGACAACGCAGGAGTGGCTTCGGGACAAGTCTCTGAATGTCCTTGAACATCTCTGGAGAGAAAATAGTTGTGCAGCGATGCTTCCCATCCATCCTGGCAGAGTTTGAGAGGATCTGCAGAAAATAATGGGAGAAACTCCCCAAATACAGGTGTGCCAAGCTTGTAGCGTCATACCCAAGAAGACTCAAGGCTGTAATTGCTGCCAAAGGTGCTTCAACAAAGCTGCAGAGATAAAATAAAACTCTTACTCAAAACCTCTTCCTGTCAGACACACGTCCACGTTGGACTGGATAAGAGAGAGCTACGCTGAGGGTGGCTTAGTTTAAGTTATCAGCTTCCTATTAAAAAAATACATTAAATGCACTAAGCATTATGTGGGTTGAATGCTGTAACACAGAATAAAACAACTAACAAAAATCACATTACTTGATTCACATTACTTTATTACAATATTTCGGTTGTTGTGTATATTACACTTTGTTTTAGGCCTATTTGATTACTTCATTATTTCATTCCAAGTCATCATCTCATCTCTATAGAGCTGCTGCTTAAGCTGTCTGACAAAGTCACATATTTTAGTCGTTCTACAAGGTAAATAAGTCACACTTTTATTTTATGACTGCTGAACACCACATATCAAACTTAAATCATGTATACTACATGACCAAAAGTATGTGGACACCTGCTCGTCAAACATCTTATTCCAAAAAAATGGGCATTCAAATGCATAGATCAGTAACATTTGCAAATCACCCTTTCCCAGACAGCTTTTTCCAAATCAGATGAATGACAAGCCCTCCACAGCACACTGAGTAAGCAGCCTCAGCCAGCCATTCAGCCACACACTGAGCTTAACTTCACAGTCAGGCTGTAGTGTGACTGAATTTGCTGGTGATAGCAGGTAGCAGCAGTGTGTCTCTGTTCTCTCTCCATATCCCTGAGCCCCAGGGCTCCATTCATGACATGAAGGGATTTCACAGCCATCACTGCAGCACAGCAGCATTGATCGTCCTCAGCCAATTCCCAGAGCGAGGGAGAAGCAGAGCATTCAATTTCACAGAACCAGCAGAACTAGAATAACCCTTATTCTAGTTAACCCTAGCCCTAACCCTTACTCTAAACCTAACCCTAGCAAGCAGTTGCTTATCAACAGATAGTTTGTTGATAGTATAATCATACTTTATTTTCTTATTTTTTATTATTATTTAATTTACCTTTATTTAACTAGGCAAGTCAGTTAAGAACTAATTCTTGTTTACAATGACGGCCTACACCGGCCAAACTCAGATGACGCTGAGTCAATTGTGCACCGTCCTATGGGACTCCCAATCACAGCTGTTTGACTAAGTGACTAAGTCTTCAGGACTTGAGTCATGCAGTCGGTTGGTGGTGGTGGTCGTACCAGTGATGATCTGTGAGGAGAGAGAGATTGCAGAGATACTCCCCTGGCCCAGTGGCCTTCTTCCTGTCTGGTGTTATCTCCTCTACATGGCTTAGTGGAAAGGCAGGCTGATAACACCAATAACCACACCAGGAGATAAAAACAAATAGCAACACTGAAACGATACACAACAACACACAGTTTAATATGTCTGTCTGCTAGTGGACTGGACACACAGAGATACACACAGACATAAAACATGCCCAAAGAAAAACACAATCTCTCACACAGACACAGCAGCACAATCTTATCTATATGCATACCACTTTGACACTGATATTCGCAACTGTTTAGAGCTCAATTTCCTAAACAAAGGAAATGGATGTGGTGAAATCTCCACGAGCAATCTCTGGACTTTGGACTGGAGAGTGAATCACTTGGTCTGTCTGTGATTTGACCTTTGACATAGAGTAGTGTAGCACTGGGCTTTGTGGAGCTGGCTACAGCGTGGGCTGACTGATAGTGGGGGAGTGAAACTCAGGCTCAAGAGAGAAGACGCTCAGTTGTTGGAAGACTTGCACTGTTCATATGACCACCAGGCAGCTAAATGAAAAAATCAGAGAGGGTGGAGGAGAGAAAGAGGGGGTGGTTTTGGGGAGGGTGGGGTGGGGGGGGATGTTTCTGTGTCGCTCTGTGGCTTGTACTGTAGAGAAGCAGAACAGACAGAGATATGAGATGGAAGCCTGCAATATCTCAGTTTTAAGCTTTAAGAGGAATTCCACAGGGGAACTTAGTGCACAATAACAAAATAAAAAAAAACAAGCTGGAAAAATGTCTTTGTTGCTTGCTTTGTGTAAACTTGCCAAACCGTGTCCCAGACACATTCACATTCCTCTGGCTCTTTACTGGAACTTATTGTTTAGATTAGTTATAGTGAAATATTAGTCCAGTAATGATCATTGAATCAATGTTTATCACTGCATAGCTATAGTAGTACAGAGTTGGCAGGCATAACTAAAAGTGATGCAGAAACAATTATAGAAATACATTTTGTTACATACTGTCAGGCTCTGGCCATAGAGAAGCCTATTTGCTTCTCTATGTAACTGCTTCTGGTGGTGGTTTGTGCTGGATCCCTAATTAGAGGCAGCTGTAGCGCATCGTCTCTAATTAGGGATCCGACATAGGTTTGTAGATTTTCACACTGGGTTGTGGGTCGTTGTCGTTATATGTCACAGTCACTGTGAAAGTAAGTGTGCTATTTGTTACGTCCGTTCATTCGTCTTTGTTTTTGTAAACGTGACGTTGTGTCGTTAGTGTTTGTTTGGTGTTGTATAGTTCGTTCATTTTGTGACATTTTATACATAGATAGATAGATAGGTACTTTATTGATCCCCCGGGGGGGGAAATTTTCATAGTATAAATAATAAATATGACGAACTACTATCCCTGCGCTGCGCCTTGATCTCCCTATGCACACTCACGTGACACATACTGTGACTAGACATCCACGTCTGTTTTTTGTTAAGTACAGAACTCTTATTTGCAGAGATGCTGACTACTTCCCTGGAAAGGCACACATTTTTTTCAGGGTTAGCTTCAAAGACAGAATGTGTCTTCCTCTCTCCCTTGTCCGTATGGTGTGGGGATATCATAACTCTGGCAGGTTTGTTCAAATCTTGCTGAAGCTGGCAGATTATTTAGGAAGTGGGTGCCCCCAAAACCCCAGAATGATGGGTATTCATCTTGTAATTAGGGATTAACCTTCCCCTCATCAGCAGATGACAGTTTGAGAACAGCATCTTATGGGGGTGAAGTCTCTGTCTGTACAGATCAATCAACAAGATGGCAGGGCAATGTTTACTTTCACTGGATGTGTGCTTCATGCCAGTCACCAGTCAAAGTGATCTCTCTCCCCCCCCTCTCTCAATTCAATTCAATTCAATTCAAGGGGCTTTATTGGCATGGGAAACATATGTTAACATTGCCAAAGCAAGTGAAGTAGATAATAAACAAAAGTGAAATAAACAAAAATGAACAGTAAACATTACACTCACAGAAGTTCCAAAAGAACAAAGACATTTCAAATGTCATATTATGTATATACAGTGGGGAGAACAAGTATTTGATACACTGCAGATTTTGCAGGTTTTCCTACTTACAAAGCATGTAGAAGTCTGTACTTTTTATCATAGGTACTCTTCAACTGTGAGTGACGGAATCTAAATAAAAAATCCAGAAAATCACATTGTATGATTTTTAAGTAATTAATTTGCATTTTATTGCATGACATAAGTATTTGATACATCAGAAAAGCAGAACTTAATATTTGGTACAGAAACCTTTGTTTGCAATTACAGAGATCATACGTTTCCTGTAGTTCTTGACCAGGTTTGCACACACTGCAGCAGAGATTTTGGCCCACTCCTCCATACAGACCTTCTCCAGATCCTTCAGGTTTCGGGGCTGTCTCTGGGCAATACGGACTTTCAGCTCCCTCCAAAGATTTTCTATTGGGTTCAGGTCTGGAGACTGGCTAGGCCACTCCAGGACCTTGAGATGCTTCTTACGGAGCCACTCCTTAGTTGCCCTGGCTGTGTGTTTCGGGTCGTTGTCATGCTGGAAGACCCAGCCACGACCCATCTTCAATGCTCTTACTGAGGGAAGGAGGTTGTTGGCCAAGATCTCGCGATACATGGCCCCATCCATCCTCCCCTCAATACGGTGCAGTCGTCCTGTCCCCTTTGCAGAAAAGCATCCCCAAAGAATGATGTTTCCACCTCCATGCTTCACGGTTGGGATGGTGTTCTTGGGGTTGTACTCATCCTTCTTCTTCCTCCAAACACGGCGAGTGGAGTTTAGACCAAAAAGCTCTATTTTTGTCTCACCAGACCACATGACCTTCTCCCATTCCTCCTCTGGATCATCCAGATGGTCATTGGCAAACTTCAGACGGGCCTGGACATGCGCTGGCTTGAGCAGGGGGACCTTGCGTGCGCTGCAGGATTTTAATCCATGACGGCGTAGTGTGTTACTAATGGTTTTCTTTGAGACTGTGGTCCCAGCTCTCTTCAGGTCATTGACCAGGTCCTGCCGTGTAGTTCTGGGCTGATCCCTCACCTTCCTCATGATCATTGATGCCCCACGAGGTGAGATCTTGCATGGTGCCCTAGACCGAGGGAGATTGACCGTCATCTTGAACTTCTTCCATTTTCTAATAATTGCGCCAACTGTTGTTGCCTTCTCACCAAGCTGCTTGCCTATTGTCCTGTAGCCCATCCCAGCCTTGTGCAGGTCTACAATTTTATCCCTGATGTCCTTACACAGCTCTCTGGTCTTGGCCATTGTGGAGAGGTTGGCGTCTGTTTGATTGAGTGTGTGGACAGGTGTCTTTTATACAGGTAACGAGTTCAAACAGGTGCAGTTAATACAGGTAATGAGTGGAGAACAGGAGGGCTTCTTAAAGAAAACCTAACAGGTCTGTGAGAGCCAGAATTCTTATTGATTGGTAGGTGATCAAATACTTATGTCATGCAATAAAATGCAAATTAATTATTAAAAATCATACAATGTGATTTTCTGGATTTTTTTCCGTCTCTCACAGTTGAAGTGTACCTATGATAAAAATTACAGACCTCTACATGCTTTGTAAGTAGGAAAACCTGCAAAATTGGCAGTGTATCAAATACTTGTTCTCCCCACTGTATATACAGTGTTGTAACGATGTGCAAATGGTTAAAGTATAAAAGGGAAAATAAATAAACATAAATATAGGTTGTATTTACAATGGTGCCGCTGTGATGGCACACTGTGGTATTTCACCCAGTAGATATGGGAGTTTATCAAATTCGAATTCGAATTCTTTGTGGATCTGTGTAATATGAGCGAAATATGTGTCTCTAATATGGTAATACATTTGGCAGGAGGTTAGGAAGTGCAGCTCAGTTTCCACCTCATTTTGTGGGCAGTGTGCACATAGCCTGTCTTCTCTTGAGAGCCAGGTCTGCCTACGGTGGCCTTTCTCAATTTCAAGGCTATGCTTACTGAGTCTGTACATTGTCAAAGTTTTCCTTAAGTTTGGGTCAGTCACAGTGGTCAGGTATTCTGCCACTGTGCACTCTGTTTACGGCCAAATAGCATTATAGTTTGCTCTGTTTTTTTGTTAATTCTTTCCAATGTGTCAAGAAATTATATTTTTGTTTTCTCATGATTTGGTTGGGTCTAAATGTGTTGCAGTCCTGGGGCTCTGTGGGGTCTGTTTGTGTTTGTGAACAAAGCCCCAGGACCAGCTTGCTTAGGGGACTCTTCTCCAGGTTCATGATGGCTTTGTTATGGAAGGTTTGGGAATTGCTTCCTTTTAGGTGGTTGTAGAATTTAACGGCTCTTTTCAGGATTTTGATAATAAGTGGGTATCAGCCGCTAATTCTGCTCTTGCTCTCTCTGACTTGGAGAATCTGTCATATTTAGGTGCAAAATAATACATTCTAAAGTGCAAATGTTCAGAACACTTCAGACACTTTGCAACTAACCAGCTCACCGCTGCAATTTTCTCTGCAACTTTTTAAAACCATTTTGTATCGAAATATTGATCTAAACTGGGCTTAAGGTTCCACTTCCACCCTTTGCCCACTGCCTGAGCACATGCTATGTATTTACTGCTACTCTAGTTCAGGTTTAGCTAGTTAGCTAGCTTAGCGCACTACATTTCAAATAGCTAATACCAGAGACAGACAGATGCTTTTAAAAAGTCCACTATACTTAAGTATTTTTTCTTCCTCATCTTTCCTCTTCCTTCTATATTGTGCCCCCGATGGCTTCGATCTTTCCATGAGAAAACGTCAGTCAGATCATTTTCAATGGGTCAACTGTCGCGCGCACTCGACCCACCATCCACACCTGGCCCTGCCCTCCCTCCCCACCATCTCTCCAGTCAGCAATATAATTTCACTGATAACAAATAATTAAGTCTTGACTTAATGTGTTATTTGTTTTATTTTTCAGTGTTTCTCCTATGTTATATTCAGAGCGGCTCCTAAACTGTCTCCCGGCGCTCATGGACCCGACGTCCATGATGGGGGGCGCCTCACAGGGAGGGACGCCTTTGAGCAATTACTGTAATACATTCACCCTCAGACCACCCCTGTCAACCTGTCCCACCGGGCACAATGACAAATTATTAATATTCTTAAGTCGCACTATTCTGCATATTTCTCTTTCATCCGGGAACCCTGATTTAAAGGACCCACATATCCCTCTCCTCCCTCCGCGTTCCCCCTCCTCCTCTGGTATACTTTAAACTTACCACAGAGATCAAAGCACAATGGCACAATGGCACAAAGAGGTGATTAAAACCCCAGCAGGAAGGATTGATTTTGATTTAGTACACATTTGGAGCAGACATGTTCCATATTAAGGCCTCATTAATCCATATTCTATATAAAGGAAGCACTCTCTGTTTTGAGGACCTTCATGAGTCAGCAGCATCATGCAGAACCTGTTTAAATTGGACACCCTGCGCTGTCTTAACACCACAGGTTTTCAACACTCCTTTCACATACAAATTACGCAAAGACCTGAGCAGTTATACGTTACTCAAGAGATCCCAGTAACTAGGTTTCCATTTTTATGTGAACAGTCTAACATCGGTATAAAGAAAATATGTGCATTCTTTGTGAGTTTCAACCAAACGGACTTGTTGCGGATAAAAATCAGTGCATAATGACATTGTTTTTTGCTTGTACCAAATACAAATCTAAAAGTTCAATGGGTTTCCATTACATTTTTAACTCTACCGATAGTTTTGCAACAACAAATATTTTGTTAATTTGCAAATGTGCCTACTCTGGTCCAACAGCTTGCAGATACAGTGCTGGAAGGGTATTTGTATTTGTCAAATGGCAGTCAAGCATCAATCATGTCACCAGAATAAGACCATCTATATTTATTGGAAAGGAGCGTCAAGATCACCATGCACTTTCACCACCCTGTGAAGATCACCATAACTTATTTAATCAGTAGTCTAATGAACTGAATTGTTTCCTGAGTCGTAATGGGAGGACCACACACACCATATCATCTCGTGACTCCGAGTTGACTTTGATATGATGTTATTATATTAATATTTGGGCATAAAGGCATTTCCACCACTATTTCTCACATAATGCAATTTACAGACACAAAAAGATCCCACCATGTCGAACAAACAAATTATCTGTCTGCATTTCAAAAATTATACCAAAACTTTCTGTTTCCATCAAAGCTGTCGTGATTTATTTTATAAGGTATGACTTTACTTGCATAAAAACTGTGGTTGGAAACATGGTTAGTGTCACAAAGGAAACCTGTGGTGGAAAAACATTATGCTAGTCAGGTTTGTAGGCCTCCTTGCTCGCACATGCTTTTTCAGTTCTGCCCTGTTCTATAGGATTGAGGTCAGGGCTTTGTAATGGCCACTCCAGTACCTTGACTTTATTGTCCTTCAGACATTTTGCCACAACTTTGGATGTATGCTCCGTTAGGTTGGATGGAGAGCATCGCTGCTGACCTTCAATGCTGCAGAAATGTTTTGGTACCCTTCCCCAGATCTGTGCCGACACAATCCTGTCTCAGAGATCTACAGACAACTTCATGGCTTGATTTTTGCCATGACATGCACTGTCAACTGTGGGACCTTATGTAGACAGTTGTGTGCTTTTCCAAATCATGTCCAAACAATATCATAATTATTTTATTTTTATTTAACCTTTATTTAAAATAAATTCTTATTTACAATGAAAACTCAGACAAAGCTGGGCCAATTGTGCACCGCCCTATGGGACTCCCAATCACGGTCGGTTGTGATACAGTCTGGATTCAAACCAGGTTGTCTGTAGTGACGCCTCTAGCACTGAGATGCAGTGTCTTAGACCACGGCGCCACTTGGGAGCCCTATTTACTGCAGGGGGACTCCAATCAAGTAGTAAAAACATCTCAAGGATGATAAATGAAAACAGGATGCACCTGAGCTCAATTCCGAGACTCATAGCAAAGGGTCTGAATACTTATGTAAATAAGGTGTTTATGTTTTTTATTTTTTATAAATTTGCAACAATTTAAAAGTTTTTGCTTTGTCATTATTTTTATTTATTTTTTATTTATTTAACCTTTATTTAACTAGGCAAGTCAATGAAGAACAAATTCTTATTTACAATGACGGGTTTGAAAACTTTCCGAATGCACTGTATTTGTGTATGTATGGTGTAATATTGTGAGCAAGTCTGACAGTACTCTGTCATGCTTTAGGCTTTAAGGGTATGATTTTGAGGGCAGCGAGAGAACGGCTACTTGACTTTGACCGGGAGCAGAGAGATGATCTCACAAGGGTTACAACATTTGACCTGTTGTCACGTTTGGTTGAGACAAACATCGTCCATTCCCAATTGATCTGTTAACTCCTATAAAGCATTCTGAATTGTGGCATGACCTCACTCCAGTTCAGTTACTCGTGGTGTGTGTTTTTCTTTGTGCAGTTAACGAGACAACTCAATGCCAGTACACTACAGAGTAAACAGTCGTCCATCTTTTTCTGAGGAAGTAGGCCAGCCAATACAGAGTCTGTTAGGCTGCCACGTCCATTTTTATTCATAATCACACATTAAAGATGTATCACCAATATGTTGTTAATGGGACCGACCTTCTTTCAGAGTTCTAAGTCTCAGTAAGCGGGTCCACTAAGAACTTTAATCTGAGCTGCTCCCACTGAACAATCCTGAAAGGCCTGACTCCAAATCCTTGTCTCTCTCCTTCTCCCTGTGGGGGGTTGAAGAAGCACAGCTTTTCCTCCAGCTGCACAAACAAAGCCAACTCAGAATAACAATGGTTGCCAGAATGGAGGGATGAGGAGGGAAGGGGGTTCCAAACCACACATCTCCATGGGTACCTGCTCCAACATCACTGAAACATGACCACTGACTGGGATTGACCAGACACCAGGAAACCACAATCTAACCACATTGATTAACTGTACAGCTGTAGCAGGAGCTCTGAGCTCATTCCACTCCCTCCCTACCATAAATCACAGTAGTATAGTGCTCAAACACTGTACAGTTTTTAAAGTGTTGTCGCTTTCTTCGAAAGCCACAAAACTAAAATGAAAATGTTGAGGTGGTTTGTCATCGTTTCAAAAAGATCTGTAACACTTCTATGTGCCATGGATGAAAGATCCAATATTGCAATCCAATAGGTTTGCTTAGCATAATTACTTAGGCTTGCAGAAAGTTTCTCTAAATATATGGGTGTATACTGTATGATACAGACATGCCTTTATCACAACTGTGCAGGATGATCTGAACCAAATCCCTTTAATGATATGTCAGGCATGCTGGTATGTTGGTGAGGGTATTAGGGTGCGTAACCATGGATACTTTTATGGTTAAGTGACTAGAGAAGACGGAAGATGTAACATGACCTTTTAAAGCTGCTGGATTTGGTTAAAGAATTTAAACATCATACTGGACTGAAATTGCACAAACCTTTTCCCTCCTCCAAAGTCTGCTTAACGAAATATTTATAAAGAGCACGTCTGACAGTGAGTCCGGGTGTGTTAGACTGATTATGTTTTGAAGTAGTTTCAAGTGGGTGTATACAGTGGGGAGAACAAGTATTTGATACACTGCCGATTTTGCAGGTTTTCCTACTTACAAAGCATGTAGAGGTCTGTAATTTTTATCATAGGTACACTTCAACTGTGAGAGATGGAATCTAAAACAAAAATCCAGAAAATCACATTGTATGATTCTTAAATAATTAATTTGCATTTTATTGCATGACATAAGTATTTGATCACCTACAGCGATCGCAATCCTGCAGCGCACGCAAGGTCCCCCTGCTCAAGCCAGCGCATGTCCAGGCCCGTCTGAAGTTTGCCAATGACCATCTGGATGATCCAGAGGAGGAATAGGAGAAGGTCATGTGGTCTGATGAGACAAAAATAGAGCTTTTTGGTCTAAACTCCACTCGCCGTGTTTGGAGGAAGAAGAAGGATGAGTACAACCCCAAGAACACCATCCCAACCGTGAAGCATGGAGGTGGAAACATCATTCTTTAGGGATGCTTTTCTGCAAAGGGGACAGGATGACTGCACCGTATTGAGGGGAGGATGGATGGGGCCATGTATCGCGAGATCTTGGCCAACAACCTCCTTCCCTCAGTAAGAGCATTGAAGATGGGTCGTGGCTGGGTCTTCCAGCATGACAATGACCCGAAACACACAGCCAGGGCAACTAAGGAGTGGCTCCGTAAGAAGCATCTCAAGGTCCTGGAGTGGCCTAGCCAGTCTCCAGACCTGAACCCAATAGAAAATCTTTGCAGGGAGCTGAAAGTCCGTATTGCCCAGCGACAGCCCCGAAACCTGAAGGATCTGGAGAAGGTCTGTATGGAGGAGTGGGCCAAAATCCCTGCTGCAGTGCAAACCTGGTCAAGAACTACAGGAAACGTATGATCTCTGTAATTGCAAACAAAGGTTTCTGTACCAAATATTAAGTTCTGCTTTTCTGATGTATCAAATACTTATGTCAAGCAATAAAATGCAAATTAATTACTTAAAAATCATACAATGTGATTTTCTGGATTTTTGTTTTAGATTCCGTCACTCACAGTTGAAGATTACCTATGATAAAAATTACAGACTTCTACATGCTTTGTAAGTGGGAAAACCTGCAAAATCTGCAGTGTATCAAATACTGTAAGTGTATGTGTGTGTGTGTGTAAGAGGTTGGGAATAGGAAAAGCCGAGCAGGCCATATATTTCCTTATTGAAGACACTCCCAGTTCTTGGCTGTGTATCAGAAAGCTCCATGTTGTCGGCTGTTTGTTGCGGATTGTATTTCTGCAGCCTGCGAACAGAAAACAGCTGCCACACACATGAAAAGTGTTTTTCAGGCAACCGGAGATTCTCATTTGGGCAAAAGACCGTCCGCTCATTGACTTCTCCTTCCTCTCTCCACTGTGACTCGGAAACCGATAAGTGGTCGAGGAGAGTGTCAGTAGGCAAATGAAGGAGGCTGCTCCCCTCCTCGATTACCAACTTCGACAGATGATAGACAAGAGTATCCACACCACATGAGGTTGGTGGCACCTTAATTGGGGAGGACGGAATCTTGGTAATGGCTGGAGTGAAATTTGTGGAATGGTATCAAATACATCAAACAAGTTTGACGCCATTCCATTCACTCCGTTCCAGAAACTATTATGAGCCGTCCTCCCCTCAGCAGCCTCCACTGATCCTCATGTCAGGTAGCGCAAGTGTTTTAATACCCACCACACCCCCTTTTCTCGGAGAAGAGCATGCACACATTTAAAAACGATACGCTACTTATACTTTTAACTATAAAATATCTTGCACAGCTAGCTATATTTGTTTTGATCATTGTATACATATATTTTGGGATCCACCCCCGTAAAGGTAATTTTTTTGATGACACGCGAGTGGAGAAGGAGAGTCTAATTCCATACAAGCACATTTGTTTCATTTCCTCACCTCGATGACCTTTGACCTTTTTCAGAAAATGGAGAGGTAAAGACGGAGGAGTTAGCAAAACCAAACTCAAGGCAGAGCGATTTCCGCTAAAGTCAGTCCCTGGCACCACAGAGCAACTCTATGAATATAATTGAGGAAAGACCGGCCTGGCCCATAACCAAATTAGCAAATGCATTACACACTGTGGTAAGGTGGTCAGTGCGTTGGCTAAACCAGCAGAAAAAAATTGAAAAACTACAGAAATGTCCATGGAAACAAATCTCATTTTTTGTCAGTGATGCAGCTCTTATCTGTAAGCAGTGGATTGACATGTGACCCATGACTGTTTCCTTTTAACCCTGCCTGTACAAGCCAGAACGCTACTGGCTATTTGGCAGGCATCCATTGTTCCCTTCTCTGATCTTTCCGATGTTTGTACTCCTTTACAAATGGCTGACTAAAGTAAAGTGGTTGTGTGTAGTAGATAGGGATGAAACGATTACCGGTTTCACGATAAACCACAGTAAAATTCCCAACGGTTAGTATTACCGTTTCAAATTGTAATTATCATTAAAACCATGTTTGATGACCACTGTTTGAAAAACTCACTGTAAATACTGTCCAGCATCAACCGAAGTTAGCAACAGTCTGACGCATGCACAGCATGCAACGTGGGTTTTGTTTTGTGTGAAAACATGGCGGAAGGCAGTGACAGCGTTCGGGAGATTTTTCAGCCTTCTAAGAGGACCAAATCTGAAGTGTGGTCGTATTTTGGGTTTTACAAGAGTGCTGAGGGAAACTTAATCGAAGATGGTCACCCTGTCTGCAGAACATGCATAACAACTCTCTTAAGTCATCTTCGTGACCTCCGCCCACTACAATAGTGAATGCAAGGTAAGTTAACGTTTAGCTCAGTGCATAATGTGGGGACTTCGGAATGGGGGAAAATGTCATGGTTTGTCTGTCTAACTTGCTAATAGCTTGTCAATAATGTAAACTGAAGCTTTCAGTGTTACCTACTCTTGTAAAAACACTACACGTTGTTTCTGCTGCTGTATGCATCGTGTGTCTCAAGACTCTATTCGCCCATTGCACACAATAACACGTTATGTAGTTTAGTCACCCAGCCAACATATTTTGTTAATTTAATATCCGGCAGTCATCGACTTGGTTATAAACGTGTTCCAACAGAAGAAACACTGTAGACTCCTATACAATACTCCTGTATTTATGTCAATTGTTAGGCTCATTGCAATTACTATCACTGTCTTAAGACTCATTTGTATTTATGTAAATTGTTCATGGGGTCATTGCATATACTTAAATGCAACACAGAAGATAGTGTGTGAGTGAGATGATGATGATAATAATTATAATGTAACAACACCAATAATACATTTGCTCTTCCATTGTTTACAGAGTGGGCGTGCAGCAGGCAAAACCAGTGATGCTTCTGGTCTCTCCTCATCTACAGTTGTGAAACAGACACTCGAGCAAGCGTTTAAAAGGCAGGCTGCTTATGCACCCACATCAAACAATGCTCAAGACCTCACTGCAGCCCTTTCATATTACATTGCAAAGGACATGATACATTTTTACATTTCAATCTCAAGTGAACAAAGATGCATATACACAGGATGTTAGCACCTTATTTATTTATGAAGGAGAGAACGGACATACAGTCAGTGCTGTTCATTTGATTTGTTTAAATATTTTGTGTTGTTATTTTAATGTCAACACCTTCACGTTTGTTTCCATATGGTTGTATTGTTCTTACATGCACATGGCTTTACTTGTGTTGCTTTTATATGCACATTTGATTTTCTTACTTAAGGTTCTGTTCATTAAAACCTGCACTAGGGAAACGTTTACCTCTCATGGCCACATGGTGCCATCTTTAATGTTAATGTTATTATTTTAATGTTTATGCACACGAAGTGCAAAGTGCTGCTAATTTTGTTTGTTGGTTTTCAATATAAAACTTTATAAAATGATTTCAGTGTGTATATCAGTACTTTTTGAAAATTTCCAGCACATTTTAACAATACTGCGATAATACTGATAACCGTGAAACTTTTGGTCACTATAATCGTGATATGAAATTTTCATACCGTTTCATCTCTAGTAGTAGACAACAAAAGAGGCTTCAGCATCCCTAAGGAAAATGCCTTCTCACTGCTTCGCATTAGCGGCCTCTCTCTCCCAAGCTGGAACTGAAACCTGAGCATCCTTCAGGGACGACCCCACCCCACACCCTGACACATTTCCCACTGACTTCAACCCCGATGTGACCCGGCTTCCGAACTGGTCCAAAAATAATCCCACAAGTCCAGTTCCCACTGCTGAATTATCATTAATTTATTTAACCATCCGTTTACGCACTACTTCTCCTCGCAGTGTTCCTCCATTCAGTAAGCTTTGGTTACATTATATTGGTGAACCTGGGCCTCATGGGGGTTGTTCAGTTCATGAGGGATAAACTGGTAACTGAGCAGGGCAGGGGCCAGGGTGGGTAACAGGACCCAGAGAACTCCTGACACCAATACGATGATGTCATGATCTGCTGGATTTAGCCAGAGAGCAGTCTGACATCATGAAGTTTAGAGTCACTCTATATGTACTGCTAAGCCCAAAAACATGTGTCAGAGACAGAGCATGAGATCATATGAATCCCTTAAAATCCTGTGTGGATGCTGCTGTCATGTCTGCCTGGTTACACTGTGTGGATGCTGCTGTCATGTCTGCCTGGTTACACTGAGTATGCTGCCATCATGTCTGTCTGGTTGACTGCTGGTGTGTTGGAGCTGTTAACAGCAGCACTCCAGGACTCTGTCACTTGGGCTAGAGATGAGTGTGTGAAGTGAACGTGTGTGAAGAGGATTGGCAGCGGTCAGCGGTGGCGGCGTGGCAGGTTTTGTTGTAGTGTAATGAGCCGTGAAGTCACATGGTCCCAACACAGACGGCCAGCCGCCTGGATCTACCTGTCAGTCTATGTCATGGAAAGAGCAGGTGTATGTCCCACTCCCGCCCACCACCCCTCTGAAATGATGTTATCATGGAGAAATGTTTGCCCGTCTTTATTTGGTGTTCTGTGTCTGTAGTGGCTCCCATGTCCATCTGAGCAGAGAGAGAGAGAGAGAGAGAGAGAGAGGGAGAGAGAGAGAGAGAGAGAGAGAGAGAGAGAGAGAGAGAGCCTTATCAGCTTGTCTCTTACTCAGGAATAGATTACTGACACCCTCATTCTGTGTGGGAGTGTCTGTGTAAGGTGTTATTCCATAATGCTATTCTTTCAAA
This sequence comes from Thymallus thymallus, assembly GCA_023634145.1. NCBI lineage: Eukaryota > Metazoa > Chordata > Actinopteri > Salmoniformes > Salmonidae > Thymallus > Thymallus thymallus. The sequence continues at coordinate 25,185,702 of CM042397.1, forward strand.
GAGCAGAAACAATGTTTTTCATTGTCAGTGTGACCCTAAACTGTGCTCCTAAAAAACACTATTTCATTAATCTTGGCCAAGGTGCAGAATGGGTAATAAACACACCATAACAGACAACCCAGACAATTATGACATATCCTGTTCCACACATCTTAATCCACATATTCTACACACTAAACTGTAATGTCAAGCAGTGTCAGAGGAAGGCCATATAAATTGTCAAAGACACCAGCCACCCAAGTCATAGACTGTTCTCTCTGCTACCGCCCGGTAAGCGGTACTGATATACCAAGTCTGGAAACAAAACGACCCTGAACAGCTTCTACCCCCAAGCCATAAGACTGCTAAATAGTTAACCAAATATCTACACTGACCCTTTTTGCACTTTCTTTTGACTCATAACATACGCTGCTGCTGTTTGTTATCTATCCTGCTGCCTAGTCACTTTACCCCTACCTATATGTACATATCTGCCTCGATTACCCCGTACCTCTGCATATCGACTCATTACTGGTACCTCGTGTATAAAGTTTTTTACTTGTGTTATTATTTCTTTCTATAATTTTTCAATTTTTCTCTCTGCAATGTTGGAAAGGGCCCGTAGACTACACCTGTTACAAAGCATGTGACAAATACACTTCGATTTGATTTTATAGTAAGTTAAGACCTCGGCATATAATATATGTCCAGTATGACAAGTACCTATCTATCTATCTACACTGTAAATAGGTTAGCCTAATATAATGGTTTGTGAAGTGTGCAGCAAGTAGGTCAGAGCTTTTACAATATAATTATTAACATTTTATTTATATTTTAATATAGAACTGAACAGTGCTGCTAAAATATATTAGCTTTTATTAATTTTGGAATACTTGAAAACATGTTAGAATGGAAATTAGGTTTAATCCACTGGAGACCCCGATCCCGCGGACGCCCACCAAGCATCTCCGCTCCGGTGAGACGGTATACTGGAGCCTTTTGTCTTATTAATACATCCTTTCAGGACAATGCGCCCTTTACAGTGACGGATGAGAAGACATCGACAACACCCGAGGGGGGGGTAGCGTGTCTTGCAACGGCTCCAAGACGTATAGGAGCCCCCTGCGATGCTAGAGCCAGGGGACCACATCCCCCACCCCTCTCGACAAACTACAATACACATAGTGCAGTGAATCCGCCAGCAGCGGGCACGGTGGCTTGTTAATATTTAATGGATCATGTTACTCATTAAACACAACGTTCCAAAACATCTGTCATTCTCGGAGAATAAAAATAATATATTTAGTTGTTTGATTAACCATATAATTTACAACCTTGAGGAACACTGATAAGACATCACCCAAGACACCCATAAGCTTTTCTTATCATTTGTGTGTGGTTCCCTTTTGCACTATCTACTGTGTATAAATGTGTACCTCTCAACATGTTTGACTGCATCCTGGTATTCATTCATGCTGCCCAATTCTAATACCATTAAGATTACTTAAACAATAATGTGTGATTAGATGTCAGTGGTTGCCACTAAATATGTGCACTTGGTCTTTGGGTAGGCTAATATAAAATAATAGGCTATGTCTTCCCAAAGTAGGCGTTGTTCATAACCGCCCTAGTGTGTTGCAGACTCACTGCACATTGTTCATTGATTGATTGTTTCTTTGTTTTTCAACGACAGCAAGTGTAGAGTGTACACTCACCACAATTGTACAATTTAGCTGGTAGGTATACGGATAAAAACACTTACCCCATGTGCGAAGCCGGCGGGTGCAGTAAAACCAAAGTAGGCCTATGTAGTTGTGGTTGTTGTCGTCAAAAGTTTTATCATCTGGCTTCCAAACTCCAAATCAAATTCCTTTTCAAAAGTTTACTTGATTTGTGAGCGCGGGTCTTCTTCTAGGTGGAAGGCAATGATGACAATCAAATGTTCCGACGACGACTACACAGTGTTGCTTGTCTAGTCATTGGTAAATCCATAGCTGGAACTACCCTGACAAAAAAAATAATTCCGAAATCAAATTCTATACTGCGAAGACTGAATGATTCCCAATACAAAATATTTGAAAGATAATGCGTAAGACTTTTCGTTAGGCTCATACTTTCTATTTTGTTGCTCTATTCCCAGTGTCCGTGTGATTGTCCTTTCTCTAACTCTGAGAACAACAGCTCCACGGGCTATAGAACGACAGTGAGGCGCGCACACATTACGCGCCGGTCACACACACATTACCCTACTCAAAACCACTGTGGAAACGACCTACTACAGAATATGAACACCAGTCCCATTGGCGGCTAAAGGTTTTCACTTATAATGTTCAGATGAACCGCTTACCTTTATTCATAGTCACAAATTAGACGTACAGGATTTTAAAAAATGCATTTTCATTGTGAGTTTTTCTCTCTCTCCAGTGTACAAATGAAGTCCAGATGTTTCATCCTTATTGTTCCACCACCTCGCTTCCGGAGCCCTCGCGCTCCCTGGATGAACGTGAGTCCAGTGCTTCTCCAAATCTAAACTAGCCTGAGACCCCAGGAGTCTTCTGACTGACTACAGTGCTGCAAATACTGTCTCTGGGGCTGATCCATTCTATGGAGACTTGTCATGCATACTGTATAAATGTTATACTGTTCCAAAAGCATACAGGCTATTCATATACTAAAGAATTTCAATGTTTCTCATACATTCTTTTTAATTTACTTTTACTATAAGGGAAGGGACTTTTTGGGAAATGTATTTGCATTTCAACTTCGATATGGCTCATAGCAAAACATGTAACTAAGCGTTGAGTCCGTTTTTCATGTTGACTCATTCTTGTTTTTGTCTTTAATCAATACATCATGACATTTGGTCTGCTGTCAGTCAAGAAGATCGGGTAGAGGTGAGTCTTGGCATGTTCTGTCAGTCATTATCATGCCAGAAGTCTAGCCTAGCTACTGTGCCATGATGCAGAGTGACATCAACGTAATGGTGTTGTATAGGGCAGCCAGACACCAAATGACTCATTACACACATCTTGGTGGCAAATGAAACCAGGTAATGAAACACACACAGATGAAACATTAAGTACATATACTGTCTGTCTGCTTGGTGATTGAGTTGAGAGTGAATATAGCTGCATAGTAAGAGGAGGCAGGCAGTGATTGGGCAACCCCCCACCCACCAACTGTAGTCATCCCTCCCTCCTTCCTTCCTTCCACCTCTCCTCCTCCACCAGCTGTGTGGGAGGTGTTCTCTCAGAAGAGGGGGAATTGTGAAATGATCTTAAATAGAAACACACTGTAGATTTGGGAGAAATCAAAAAGAGACTGAAAGTAAACTTTCTGTTTCTCTGGAAACTGAGAGAGGCTCTTCAACATGTGGGCGTACATACAATCTAAGCCAATACTTTCCGTACCTCCATGTGAATGACGTCCTCCACTCAAGCGTTGGCAGTTTGAATGGACATTGAGTAATCTGGATGTATGGCAGGCACTCATTATGGACTGACTGCACATTGTCAGAGAGTTAATGATGGGACAAGACATTTGAGAGAGAGTGCACTGCAGAGCCTCACAGAGGAGAGAGGAACCCCCAACCTTGCAGCTCCCACTTCACTCAGGGGAGGGGTCAAGAGCCCTGACCTCACTTCCTGTTGGGGCTACTCACAAGCATTCCATTGTCTGTGAGAATGTGACTGGAATCTTGGGCCTCACCACATCTGGCAGCTGTTATTATGGCCCCTGCATGGTGAAACATCTGTTGATGTGCCCTTGAGCAAGGTACATCCCTAATATCTCCTGTAAATCGCTATAGATACGAGTGTCTGCTAAATTACAAAAACATTTAAATGTGACATGTCTTTCCTGTAGGTGAACATGGATTATTGTAACGTAGTCTGTGGTTAGCTGACTTGTCTCTAGCCCTATGTAGTTATGTGAAAGGGAGAGAGAGCGAGAGATAGACAGACATGAAGAGAAACAAAACCATTTCCCGTAATGTCTAGCAAGCAGAACTGGGCAGAAAATAGTTGTATATTGTAGTTTATTAGAAAATACCAACTAGTCCAAAGGTAGTCAAATATAGAGAATCAACTACAGGCAATTATTTCCTTTGATATTCAAATATAAGTCTCAGAAAAATTGGAATATATGCAAGTTATTAAAACATACAGTGGGGAGAACAAGTATTTGATACACTGCCGATTTTGCAGGTTTTCCTACTTACAAAGCATGTAGAGGTCTGTAATTTCTATCATAGGTACACTTCAACTGTGCGAGACATAATCTAAAACAAAAATCCAGAAAATCACATTGTATGATTTTTAAATAATTAATTTGCATTTTATTGCATGACATAAGCATTTGATCACCTACCAACCAGTAAGAATTCCGGCTCTCACAGACCTGTTAGTTTTTCTTTAAGAAGCCCTCCTGTTCTCCACTCATTACCTGTATTAACTGCACCTGTTTGAACTCGTTACCTGTATAAAAGACACCTGTCCACACACTCAATCAAACAGACTCCAACCTCTCCACAATGGCCAAGACCAGAGAGCTGTGTAAGGACATCAGGGATAAAATTGTAGACCTGCACAAGGCTGGGATGGGCTACAGGACAATAGGCAAGCAGCTTGGTGAGAAGGCAACAACAGTTGGCGCAATTATTAGAAAATGGAAGAAGTTCAAGATGACGGTCAATCTCCCTCGGTCTGGGGCACCATGCAAGATCTCACCTCGTGGGGCATCAATAATCATGAGGAAGGTGAAGGATCAACCCAGAACTACACGGCAGGACCTGGTCAATGACCTGAAGAGAGCTGGGACCACAGTCTCAAAGAAAACCATTAGTAACACACTACGCCGTCATGGATTAAAATCCTGCAGCGCACGCAAGGTCCCCCTGCTCAAGCCAGCGCATGTCCAGGCCCGTCTGAAGTTTGCCAATGACCATCTGGATGATCCAGAGGAGGAATGGGAGAAGGTCATGTGGTCTGGTGAGACAAAAATAGAGCTTTTTGGTCTAAACTCCACTCGCCGTGTTTGGAGGAAGAAGAAGGATGAGTACAACCCCAAGAACACCATCCCAACCGTGAAGCATGGAGGTGGAAACATCATTCTTTGGGGATGCTTTTCTGCAAAGGGGACAGGACGACTGTACCGTATTGAGGGGAGGATGGATGGGGCCATGTATCGCGAGATCTTGGCCAACAACCTCCTTCCCTCAGTAAGAGCATTGAAGATGGGTCGTGGCTGGGTCTTCCAGCATGACAACGACCCAAAACACACAGCCAAGGCAACTAAGGAGTGGCTCCGTAAGAAGCATCTCAAGGTCCTGGAGTGGCCTAGCCAGTCTCCAGACCTGAACCCAATAGAAAATCTTTGGAGGGAGCTGAAAGTCCGTATTGCCCAGCGACAGCCCCGAAATCTGAAGGATCTGGAGAAGGTCTGTATGGAGTGCTGCAGTGTGTGCAAACCTGGTCAAGAACTACAGGAAACGTATGATCTCTGTAATTGCAAACAAAGGTTTCTGTACCAAATATTAGGTTCTGCTTTTCTGATGTATCAAATACTTATGTCATGCAATAAAATGCAAATGAATTACTTAAAAATCATACAATGTGATTTTCTGGATTTTTTTATTTAGATTCCGTCACTCAAAGTTGAAGAGTACCTATGATAAAAATTACAGACTTCTACATGCTTTGTAAGTGGGAAAACCTGCAAAATCGTTAGTGTATCAAATACTTGTTCTCCCCACTGTATATACTGGGGGCCAAAAGTTTGGAATATTACTCATTCAAGGGTTTTTCTTTATTTGCACAATTTTTTACATTGTAGAATAAAATTAAAGACATCAAGACTATGCCATTACACATATGAAATCATGTAGTAACCCAAAAAGTGTTAAACAAATCAAAATCTATTTTATACTTGAGATTCTTCAAAGAAGCCACTTTTAGTCAATTGGAGGTGTACCTGTGGATGTATTTCAAGGCCTACATTCAAACTCATTGCCTCTTTGCTCAACATCATGGGAAAATCAAAATAAATCAGCCAAGGCCTCAGAGAAAAAATTGTAGACCTCCACAAGTCTGGTTCATCATTGGGAGCAATTTCCAAACGCCTGAAGGTACCACATTCATCTGTACAAACAATAGTACGCAAGTATAAACACCATGGGACCACGCAGCCGTCATACCGCTCAGGAAGGAGACGTGTTCTGTCTCCTAGAGATTAACGTACTTTGGTGCGAAAAGTGCAAATCAATCCCAGAACAACAGCAAATGACCTTGTGAAGATGCTGGATGAAACAGGTACAAAAGTATCTATATCCACAGTAAAATGAGTCCTGTATCGACATAACCTGAAAGGCCGCTCAGCAAGGAAGAAGCCACTGATCTAAAACCTCCATAAAAATGCCAGACTACGGTTTGCAACTGCACATGGATAGATAGATAGATAGATAGATAGATAGATAGATAGATAGATAGATAGATAGATAGATAGATAGATAGATAGATAGATAGATAGATAGATAGATAGATAGATAGATAGATAGATAGATAGATAGATAGATAGATAGATAGATAGATAGATAGATAGATAGATAGATAGATAGATAGATAGATAGATAGATAGATAGATAGATAGATAGATAGATAGATAGATAGATAGATAGATAGATAGATAGATAGATAGATAGATAGATAGATAGATAGATAGATAGATAGATAGATAGATAGATAGATAGATAGATAGATAGATAGATAGATAGATAGATAGATAGATAGATAGATAGATAGATAGATAGATAGATAGATAGATAGATAGATAGATAGATAGATAGATAGATAGATAGGTACTTTATTGATCCCCGGGGGGGAAATTTCATTGTCAAGCAGCTACAACATGATAGTTTACTTAATAGACATACTGGTTAAATGAACAGGTAAGTTAAAATTTAGCATGGTTAAATTAACTGTACAGGTAAATATACAGTTAAATTTACAGGTAAGTGAATATTTGCATGGTTACATTAACTGTACAGGTAAATGACAGGAAGAGATACTTAAATAGCTAAATGTGTGTATGATATAATTTGGGGTAATAATAGTAATTCCCTTAAAATACAGTCCTTAGTGCGCAGTGTTTAATTACAGATAACTGCACTTATTGCACATTTGATATACTAAAACCCCCCCCAAAAAAGATACAACTGACAGGATACTAAAATGCATTCCTGAGTGAATGACTACGTAAGTCAAAGATCGTACTTTTAGGAGAAATGTCCTCTGGTCTGATGAAACAAAAATAGAACTGTTTGGCCATAACGGGGAGGGGGAGGCTTGCAAGCCGAAGAACACCATACTAACCGTGAAGCACGGGGGTGGCAGCATCATGTTGTGGGGGTGCTTTGCTGCAGGAGGGACTGGTGTACTTCACAAAATAGATGGCATCATGAGGAAGGAAAATGATGTGGATATATTGAAGCAACATCTCAAGACATCAGTCAGTAAGTTAAAGCTTGGTCGCAAATGGGTCTTCCAAATGGACAATGACCCCAAGCATAGTTGTGGCAAAATGGCTTTTGGACAACAAAGTCAAGGTATTGGAATGACCATCACAAAGCCCTGACCTCAATCCTATAGAATATTTTTGGGCAGAACTGAAAAAGCGTGTGCGAGCAAGGAGGCCTACAAACCTGACTAAGTTACACCAGTTCTGTCAGGAGGAATGGGCCAAAATTCACCCAACTTATTTTGGGAAGCTTTGGGAAGCTTGTAGAAGGCTACCCAAAATGTTTGACCCAAGTTAAACAATTTAAAGGCAATGCTACCAAATACTAATTGAGTGTATGTAAACTTCTGACCCACTGGGAATGTGATGAAATAAATAAAAGCTGAAATAAATAATTCTCTCTACTATTATTCTGACATTTCACATTCTTAAAATAAAGTGGTGACCCTAACTGACCTAAGACAGGGAATTGTGAAAAACTGAGTTTAAATATATTTGGCTAAGGTGTATGTAAACTTCCGACTTAAACTGTATGTTGACTCCTCAACTCATCTCCATACCTCCTCTCAGACCCAAAAAGGCAAAGTGTATCAGAGAGAGTAGGATCTGAGTTTCCTGTTTCTACTTTTAGATGGTGGCCTGCCTTCACTAGGGAAGTTATTACAACAGTCAAGTTATTACAACAGTCACGCCAAGGGTAACTGATCTCATGCTCTGTTCCAGTGAAAGGGAACTTTCCATTTAACCTATTTTCTATGGTGTTTACAGATGCAAGGCTGTTGTCAACTTCATATATAGGAATATCAATTAGGGTTAAACTTTTTAAAGGGGTCCATCATTTACTGTACACTGAATGCACAAGGTCAAAGAACAGCCAAGACAATACTAAGAAAATATTCTGTTACTATTCTGCATGAGGATCCTTTTTTTAGACTTTTTGAAGAGAAAATACTCCCATCACTTCCCCTTCTGAAGTTAGAGAGAAGCGCCACAAAGCCTGTGCTTAAGCCTCTTTCACAACACAGATGCTTCATAGTACCCAAAGTTAGACTTTATATTTTTTGCACTATGAATGTTAATTCAGTCATGTGCATCTGTAAAACAATCTGACATGAATAATGATATTCTGAGTATCCACATTCAGGTCAAAGGATGGGGAAATTAACTCATTTTGGTTCTGCAACACTCATGTCACTATTAGTCTCCAGAGTGACATATTTGTCACCAACTGATGATTGAGACAGAAGGGGTTATTTTATATTTATACAGCGGGTGAAATAAGTAGTGAACATGTCACCATTTTTCTCAGTAAATATATTTCCAAAGGTGCTATTGACATGAAATGTTCACCAGATGTTGGTAACAACCCAAGTAATCCATACATACAAAGAAACCAAAACAAATAAGTTCAGAAATTAAGTTATGTGTAATAATGTGAAATGACACAGGGAAAAAGTATTGAACACACTTACTGATATTTATTTAATACTTTGTACAAAAGCCTTTGTTGGTAATGACAGCTTCAAGACGCCTCCTGTATGGAGAAACTAGTCGCATGCATTGCTCTAGTGTGATTTTGGCCCATTCTTCCACACAAACAGTCTTCAAATCTTGAAGGTTCCGTGGGCCTCTTCTATGAATCTTGATCTTCAGTTCTTTCCATAGATTTTCAATGGGATTTAAGTCAGGTGATTAGCTGGGCCATTCTAGCAGCTTTATTTTCTTTCTTTGAAACCAATTGAGAGTTTCCTTGGCTGTGTGTTTGGGATCATTGTCTTGCTGAAATGTCCACCCTCGTTTCATCTTCATCATCCTGGTAGATGGCAGCAGATTTTTGTCAAGAATGTCTCGGTAAATTTGCCCATTCATCCTTCCTTCAATTATGTGAAGTTTGCCAGTACCATTTGCTGAAAAGCAGCCCCACACCACCTCCAAACTTCACTGTTGGTATGGTGTTTTTAGGGTGATGTGCAGTGCCATTTCTCCTCCAAACATGGTGTGTATTATGACATCCAAACTGTTCAATTTTGCTCTCATCTGACCACACTATATTCTCCCAGTATTTCACTGGCTTTTCCAAATGTTGTGCAGCAAACTTTAAACGAGCTTCAACATGCTTTCTGTTCAGCAATGGAGTCTTGCGTGGTGAGTGTACATACAGCCCGTGGTGGTGGAGTGCATTACTTACTGTTTTCTTTGAGACAACAGTACCTGCTAATTACAGGTCTTTTTTAAAAATCTCCACAAGTGGTCCTTGGCTCTTGGACAACTCTTCTGATTATTATTTTCCCTCCTCTGTCAGAAATCTTGCGAGGAGCACCTGGTCGAGGCAAATTTATGGTGAAATGATTGTCTTTCCACTTCCTTATTATGGCCCCAACAGTGCTCACTGGAACATTCAGAAGCTTAGAAATGCGCCTATAACCAATGCAATCATTATGTTTTGCAACAATTAGGTTGCGAAGGTCTTGAGACAGCTCTTTGCTTTTACCCATCATGAGATGTGTCTTGTGTGACACCTTGGCAATGAGACCTTTTTGTAGGCCATCAGTTGGGACTGAACCAGCTGATATTAATTTGCACTGACAGGGGGATGGATTGCTTTTTAATTACTGAAAGTTTTCAGCTGTTGTCTTGGCTTTCCATGCCTTTTTGCACCTCCCTTTCTTCATGTGTTCAATACTTTTTTCCTGTGTCATTTCACATTATTACACATAACTTAATTTCTGAACTTATTTGTTTTGGTTTCTTTGTATGTATGGATTACTTGGGTTGTTACCAACATCTGGTGAAAATGTCATGTCAATAGCGCCTTTGGAAATATATTTACTGAGAAAAATGGTGACGTGTTCAATACTTATTTCACACGCTGTATATTTATATATATTTTTTATTTTGTATTATCTCATAGCCTCATTTTAGTTTAGGTTTACCAGTAACTCGAAACATGCTACTTTTCTAGGGTAAATATGCTTTACCACAAAGCAGTTATACTACATACAATACCCCTCTTTTTGGTTCTATCTTGGTACTAGGGTAGTGCTGCAAACAATCCAAACATGAGAGAACAGGACACCGCTAAAATGGCTTTGCATGCTTGCATGTGATCTTGGATCAACACCATATTCTGCACTCTATTTTATGAATACAGCATAGGGCATGTTCTGAGAATCGTCAATATGAGTTCTGGATGTTCAAATCAATAGTGTTACTGTAGATAAACAGGCATCCCAGTCAGAGGCCTCAGCTACAGCTGTTTCCAGCCACTCTGAAAAATCACTAAAACCTGTGCCATCAGTAAGAATCCTGAGGCACTGTGTGATTCAATCAATGGAGACAGCAGGCTGTGTGTGCTGTTGGTTGTAGAGGAGGTGTGTGTGTGTGTGTGTGTGTGTGTGTGTGTGTGTGTGTGTGTGTGTGTGTGTGTGTGTGTGTGTGTGTGTGTGTGTGTGTGTGTGTTCCTTGCCGGGTGTTTTTGTTCCCCCTTAAGAGACAGAGTAAACATTGACGCTTGGACTCAAGTCTGCTGATCTTCTCCTCTCTCCAAATCACCCATTAGTGGCTTAAGTGTCGGTCATGCCACATGTCTCAGAATAATAGTAGAGAGAGTGATTTATTTCAGCATTTATTTATTTCATCACATTCCCAGTGGGTCAGAAGTTTGCATACACTAAATTAGTGTAGCATTGCCTTTAAATTGTTTAACTTGGGTCAAACAGTTCGGGTAGCCTTCCACAAGCTTCCCACAATAAGTTGGGTGAATTTTGGCCCATTCCTCCTGACAGAACTGGTGTAACTTAGTCAGGTTTGTAGGCCTCCTTGCTCGCACACGCTTTTTCAGTTCTGCCCACAAATGTTCTATAGAATTGAGGTCAGGGCTTTGTGATGGCCACTCCAATACCTTGACTTTGTTGTCCTTAAGCGATTTTGCCACAACTTTGGAAGTATGCTTGGGGTCATTGTCCATTTGGAAGACCCATTTGCAACCAAGCTTTAACTTCCTGACTGATGTCTTGAGATGCTGCTTCAATATATCCACATAATTTTCCTTCCTCATGATGCCATCTATTTTGTGAGTGCACCAGTTCCTCTTGCAGCAAAGCACCCCCACAACATGTTGCTGCCACCCCCTTGCTTCACGGTTGGGATGGTGTTCTTCGGCTTGCAAGCCTCCCCCTTTTTCCTCCAAACATAACGATGTTCATTATGGCCAAACAGTTATATTTTTGTTTCATCAGACCAGAGGACATTTCTCCAAAAAGTACAATCTTTGTCCCCATGCGCAGTTGCAAACCGTAGTCTGGCTTTTTTATGGCGGTTTTGGAGCAGTGGCTTCTTCCTTGTTGAGCGGCCTTTCAGTTCAGGTTATGTCGATATACAGTGGGGAGAACAAGTATTTGATACACTTCCGATTTTGCAGGTTTTCCCACTTACAAAGCATGTAGAAGTCTGTAATTTTCATCATAGGTACTCTTCAACTGTGAGTGACGGAATCTAAAATAAAAATCCAGAAAATCACATTGTATGATTTTTAAGTAATTAATTTGCATTTTATTGCATGACATAAGTATTTGATACATCAGAAAAACAGAACTTAATATTTGGTACAGAAACCTTTGTTTGCAATTACAGAGATCATACGTTTCCTGTAGTTCTTGACCAGGTTTGCACACACTGCAGCAGAGATTTTGGCCCACTCCTCCATACAGACCTTCTCCAGATCCTTCAGGTTTCGGGGCTGTCGCTGGGCAATATGGACTTTCAGCTCCCTCCAAAGATTTTCTATTGGGTTCAGGTCTGGAGACTGGCTAGGCCACTTCTTACGGAGCCACTCCTTAGTTGCCCTGGCTGTGTGTTTCGGGTCGTTGTCATGCTGGAAGACCCAGCCACGACCCATCTTCAATGCTCTTACTGAGGGAAGGAGGTTATTGGCCAAGATCTCGCGATACATGGCCCCATCCATCCTCCCCTCAATACGGTGCAGTCGTCCTGTCCCCTTTGCAGAAAAGCATCCCCAAAGAATGATGTTTCCACCTCCATGCTTCACGGTTGGGATGGTGTTATTGGGGTTGTACTCATCCTTCTTCTTCCTCCAAACACGGCGAGTGGAGTTTAGACCAAAAAGCTCTATTTTTGTCTCATCAGACCACATGACCTTCTCCCATTCCTCCTCTGGATCATCCAGATGGTCATTGGCAAACTTCAGACGGGCCTAGACATGCGCTGGCTTGAGCAGGGGGACCTTGCGTGCGCTGCAGGATTTAATCCATGACGGCGTAGTGTGTTACTAATGGTTTTCTTTGAGACTGTGGTCCCAGCTCTCTTCAGGTCATTGACCAGGTCCTGCCGTGTAGTTCTGGGCTGATCCCTCACCTTCCTCATGATCATTGATGCCCCACGAGGTGAGATCTTGCATGGTGCCCCAGACCGAGGGAGATTGACCGTCATCTTGAACTTCTTCCATTTTCTAATAATTGTGCCAACAGTTGTTGCCTTCTCACCAAGCTGCTTGCCTATTGTCCTGTAGCCCATCCCAGCTCTCTGGTCTTGGCCATTGTGGAGAGGTTGGAGTCTGTTTGATTGAGTGTGTGGACAGGTGTCTTTTATACAGGTAACGAGTTCAAACAGGTGCAGTTAATACAGGTAATGAGTGGAGAACAGGAGGGCTTCTTAAAGAAAAACTAACAGGTCTGTGAGAGCCGGAATTCTTACTGGTTGGTAGGTGATCAAATATTTATGTCATGCAATAAAATGCAAATTAATTATTTAAAAATCATGTTTTAGATTCCATCTCTCACAGTTGAAGTGTACCTATGATAAAAATTACAGACCTCTACATGCTTTGTAAGTAGGAAAACCTGCAAAATTGGCAGTGTACCAAATACTTGTTCTCCCCACTGTAGGACTCGTTTTACTGTGGATGTAGATAATTTTGTACCTGTTTCATCCAGCATCTTCACAAGGTCCTTTGCTGTTGTTCTGGGATTGATTTGCACTTTTCGCACCAAAGTACGTTCATCTCTAGGAGACAGAACGCGTCTCCTTCCTGAGCGGTATGACGGCTGCGTGGTCCCATGGTGTTTATATTTGCGTACTATTGTTTGTACAGATTCCGTGCTCCCAAGGATGAACCAGACTTGTGGAGGTCTACACCTTTTTTTTCTGAGGTCTTGGCTGATTTCTTTAGATTTTCCCATGATGTTGAGCAACGAGGCACTGAGTTTGAAGGTAGGCCTTGAAATACATCCACAGGTACACCTCCAATTGACTAAAATTGTGTCAGCCATGACATAATTTTATGGAATTTTCAAAGCTGTTTAAAGGCACAGTCAACTTAGTGTATGTAAACTTCTGACCCACTGGAATTGTGATATGAAATAATTATAAGTGAAATAATAAACACAGATAGATAGATAGATAGATAGATAGATAGATAGATAGATAGATAGATAGATAGATAGATAGATAGATAGATAGATAGATAGATAGATAGATAGATAGATAGATAGATAGATAGATAGATAGATAGATAGATAGATAGATAGATAGATAGATAGATAGATAGATAGATAGATAGATAGATAGATAGATAGATAGATAGATAGATAGATAGATAGATAGATAGATAGATAGATAGATAGATAGATAGATAGATAGATAGATAGATACTTTATTGATCCCGGAGGGGGAAATTTCTTTGTCAAGCAGTTACAACAAAACACAGGGCAGGTGTAAAATGCCACAACGAAGGAACACAAAAGACAGATACACGATACATGATACATAGAGCGGCAGTATGAAAAATTATACAAATACAAGATATCTGGAGTGCAAAAAAAGCTATAAAAAGACATTGCATAGTATGGGTGGTTGGCTGAATATGTACACTATACATTGGTGGATGTTGGATGGTTAACTATACTATACGGTCGATGACAGAGAAATACTTCAATAGCTAAAAATGCATATGATATGAGTGAGGGTAATAATAGTTTACTTAATAGACAGACTGGCCAAATGAACAGGTAAGTGAATATTTTGCCTGGTTAAATTAGCTGTACAGGTAAATATACAGTTCTATTTACAGATAAGTGAATACTTGCATGTTTACATAAACTGTACAGGTAAATGACAGGAAGAGAAACTTAAATAGCTAAATGTGTGTATGATATAATTTGGGGTAATAATAGTAATTCCCTTAAAATACAGTCTTTAGTGCGCAGGGTTGAATTACAGATAACTGCACGTATTGCACATTCGATATACTAAAAGCAATGAGAAAAGGTGCAACTGACAGGATACTGAGTGAATGACTACGTAAGTTAAGTCCAAGAGTTACTTGCAATATTGCACGTGATATGATATAACAACTGTACATGAGTATGTATATACAGACCTGCATGAATAAATAGGTCCTGAGTGAATGAGTGATAACGGACCAGAGTTACTCACGGATGGATGCATAATTGTTAAACTAGGGCCTATCTCTATCTCTATCTCTGTCTCTGTCTCTGTCTCTGTGTCTGTCTCTGTCTCTGTCTCTGTCTCTCTCTGTCTCTATCTCTCTCTCTGTCTCTATCTCTATCTCTCTCTCTCTGTCTGTTGTTCACAGGTTATGTGGTAAAACAGGTCCCCCTGCTCCCCACATCTCCCATAAAGACCTCTAGTGTTACCTCCCCCTCTTATCTCTAACCTGATCATCTAGTGTTCTTTTACCGACACAATAGACTTCTAGTTGTTAGAAACATTTGATCTCTTCGTTGTGGGGTGAGGTTTGCCTCATTGTCCACACCACATGCAGGGCGCTTGTTCCCCCCACACAAATTAAGCCGTATGTGCTTTTGTTAGTTATGTACGTGATGTGTACATGAAGGCATGTGAAGCCACTTATTTCACCTGATTTGATTCCAGGCACATTATTATTATAGTGCCAGGCCTTACAGTACCCATCTTCTGTCTGCTTCCTGTGCGTTCCAGAGTGTTTTCTCTGTGTGGCTGTGTGAGGGGAGTCTCTCTCAACGTATATGATCTGTCTATTTATTTTCCTAGCAGAGCTCTCCGTGGGTATGAGTGAGATGTCTCCGTGGTGCAGTGGATCTCAGTGTGTAGTCAATGTTAAAGGGTTCCACCCCTTCTGCCCAGGAGTCTCTCACAGGAGTATAGAGTTACCCCTATTGTTATAGCCTGGACTCAATATACTGTTCCTATGTTCCACATCATGCATGTGTGTGAGTGTGTCAGTGTGTTGTTGTGGGTCAGTGTGTTGGTTACTGTACTGATGTATTAGGTCATATCTATTATGTTCTATTTCAGTGTGGGCGACTCTGCCATCACCTCTCTCCCTTTGACAGGGTGGAGAAAGAAATGAGGAAGGCAGGGAGGTCCAGAGAGCTCCATGGTGAGGGACGGTATGGACACAGGGATTGGGAGATGAGGGACACAAGGTAGGGGTTGGGGGGCATGAAGCTTGTGGCTTCCTGGAGCTTAGGACCTGTGTTTACAGAGCCTTGTTCAAGTGCCGTTATGAAAACACATTATAATCCACACATCCATTATTACACTAGGCTCTATTAACATTATAACTTAGAGATAATGTTTTCCTAAACAGGACCTGTCATTTGTGCTGTCATACAACTCTTGTCAGTCAACTTAGATTCTCATTCTCTGTGTGTGTCTGGTTGAAAGATAAGTAAATGTTCACATCAGAGGAGGCTGGTCATTGAAAACATTTAGCATTTTTAGATAAATCTATCAAAAATATCTGTTTAAAAATACTGTTCTGAAATGGTCTAATCTCAAAAGCACCCCCCTCATGTCAGGAAGGCTATTTTTATTTTTTTTAAACGACAACCACAGAGGACAAATTAACAGATAACCAATCAGATGTCTTGCAGTAGCAATTGACATCTTTCCCATCCAATCAAAGGATTGAATAAACTCTCATACTGATTCGGACTATTTTGAGGAAGAACTGAGTTTTTCATTAAAATTTTCAAGACCAGCTAAGGATACTAAACATGTTTCACATTGGAGTTATTAACTACAAAAAAGGCAAGACTTTGTGTTTTTAATTGTGGTGCCACTGTGCACACATGAGCTTGTCAGCTATCTACTAGCCAGCTCAGGACCAAGGCATTACTTACGTGCAAGATGTAAACAATTACAAAATGGCGCTGTAAAGAAGGGGAATTCCTAACAGATGGAATAAAAATGGATCTATTGCCCCAGTAATTTTCAACTATCCTCCTCAACTTCTCAAGTCTAAAACTGACATGAGCAGCAAGCACAGGAAACCGGAACAATAGACTGAGTTTAGGAGACAGTTAAGCATGAGAGGTGACAGTCATGGACACGGTTCTTTTATCTTCAGAGGCATCAGAGGACAAGGGCAAAATCTGAAACCATCTGGCAGCCATCAGTGTCTCCCGTTGTCATTGGTAGAGAAACCCAACACTGACATTTCCAGCTAATTCTTAGACCTGTGTTTGAGTTCAAATGGTTAATATACTCTCATTGGTTATGGTGGCGTGCTTTTCACTG